>OZ037784.1:30069819-30212319 GCA_964035525.1 Porites cylindrica | reverse complement strand
TAGTACAGTATTGCATTACGTCGTTGAAATACGGACTGAAGTCAAACAAATTAACGTTGGTAATGAAAGGTAATGAACTTGAACTCTAGATAGCTTCTTTGACAACATGCAACTTTATCACAGTACAGAGTAATCGTTGAATGTTGATCGTTAACAAACATTGCGCAATTTTTACAACGTCCATTAAGCGGACACCCTCCATTGACTCTATTAAGCGGACACTTGGGAAGGTCTCGAAGGTGTCCGCTTAATAGAGGTTTCACTGTAGAGAAAATAGAGTCGATAGTACTAAGAAATAATAAACAATTATTGGATGAGGTTTTTCTGATATCCAGAATAATCAAGGTCGAGGTAGGGGTTATCAACCGAAGCCGAAGGCTGAGGCTGGTAACCCTTACCGAGACCTTGATAATTCTGAATATCAAAAAAAACGAATCTAATAATTGTTTTATTATACATTGAACGAATCCTTTCTCTCTCGATTCGACATAAAATGTTTTCAAAGTTTGTGCCAACTCTTTCGTTTCCTCAGGTTCTCTCAGTTTTTTTCTTTCACGTAATAAGCAAACAGCTTCTTAGCCACCTTCGTCGACCTTTTTGTGTTTCTGAGTCCTTGTCTTCAACTACTTTTTCGATGTCTTGCTCGGTCAACGAAGCAAACCTGGAAGTCATGTTTTCGCTTCTTCCGGTGACGGCAAGCAACACAAAGCGCGCGAACTTGACATGATTACCCTTAGAAATCATGCACCGCGGTCATACATGACATGATTACCCGTGACCTTGCGTGTCCTTGACATGATTATTGTATAATCTGCAGCCAGATGATGTCCCGGGCGCTGATTTCGAAAATTCACTGTACGCTTTCGGCCAATCAGAAAAGAGAAGGTGAGTGGAATGTATAATAACATTGCTAATCTTCGCTAATTACGCGTACAGAACAGAAATATCAAAACAAGCTACTTATTGGTTTAGCAAGATTACCTGGAACGGTTATAATGGCTATTAAGCCTGGTTCTCATATGCCGCCTATGTATCTGCGACGTAGAAGCCGGTACCGCCTGGGACACTTCTCCAACGAATGAGAACATGCACCGCCGGCAACTAGAGCTATCGCAGAGCTCTATCGCCGGCATGCCTGCAAAGTTGAACTTGAGTCAACTTCGCAGGCATGCCGGGGGTAAAGACTGGGATGAGCAATGTTGCCGGCTACTTCTGTTCTCATATCAGAACAGTATCCCAAGCAGAACTGGCGGCCATGTCGCAGGTGCATCGGCGGCATACCAGAACCAGGCTTTACATACCGGTCTAGTGATTAAGTTTCTGCCCTTTATTCAATCACGCATGGCACACATATGAATGCAAACGAATGGTGTGCTTGGTTTGTCTTCCGTATAGACTACACCATCACTCGCATCGTTCTGTCATTAAACGCAAACTTCTTGTTTAATCACACATGGCACGCACACACAAGTGAATGCTAAAGTTATAAAAGCTTAAAATTTAAAGCTCACCCCCAAACGGCACCAAAAGGCCTAAAGACAAAGGACACCGACAGTGTCTTTAACAGCAAAACATTTGAAAGGGGCTGTGTCACGGCTGTCTAATTCATTTTGTTAATATTGCCAGTTACTACTCGTCGTTATTTGCAATGGAAAAACAGTTTTGTTCTAGCAATCCGTTTTTTAAAACGCATTAAAATGCGTCCAACGTGCCTTCTTTGTATACGCTGTGTTATTTTACTCAATTTAGTGGCAGTTCCGCACTCAGTTTGAGTTTTGGTAACTTTCCGTGACACAACTCCTTTAACTAAATGGAACTTCAAACCACACTTGGGATATGAAGAAATATAAATGGCTTTCGAAAGTTGAATAGCATTTTAAGAATATTAAATATCATTAACAATATTTACGTCAACTAGAATTCTTGCCTCTCCTACAGGCCTACAACAGCCTTTCTTTGCGCGACACAAAGAACTGAACTTTCACATTTATAGATGGGAAACAGAATCCTTACTCTACGAAGGCTTTTTTCTAAACTATATGATCTTAAGCAGAAACACCGATTGGCTTGTTTGAGAGAAAATAGGTTATACTGAATTTACAGCGCCTTCAAGTGCAATGTTTATTTTGGATATGGCTCAAATTTAGAATTTGATGCATTACCCTTTTGGGCACCGTAAAATCAACTAAAACAATACTTCACCCATTGTTAAGTAATTTCCCTCGTCATCTTCTGCTGTTTTGATGACCAAGCCGCAAACAAGAAGCACTATTCCAACGATCAAGGTCACTACTCCAACACAAACACATTGGACAACGCCCCCAATAGCTGCTCCGACGATAACTATAACGCCAAGGGCAATAAATACGCCGCCGGCAATAACAGATTTTTTGCTATGAGCATCCCAGAACTTTTCCGGTACACTCAGGCCACATCTGTGATACGCCTCTACATTCGGCTGCTGAACCACACACGGAAACATAGGACTGCCACAGTCCTTGACTATGTCCTCTTCGAGTCCTAGGTGCTCGAAGCAGCTGAAGATCGTCCGCATCTCTTTAACGGCTGCAAGAGTATCAGTTTTTGTCTCCCCAGCCTGGCAGACCAAATCGCCTTTCGGAAACTCGTGACTGTTATGACACGTGCACATAGGGAAATGCTTCTTGTCATCCTTTGCGCATTCGATGAATCGATAGTTCCAACACACACCTTTGGTTGCATTTACAGAACCACATTCAATAAAACTGACTGGACAGACATAACCCGGATCAGGAATAACTTTGCAAGTGCTACCAATAAAAACATAGTCATTGGAACAATTGAGTCGTCCGTTCTTTACTATGGCGTTAGGCGCCCGGCAGTAGTACTCCAAACGTTCACAATAGGGGTAGCCGTATGTCTTAGACATTTTACCACTTTTACCTTTAGGATCAAGACCAAAACTGTAGCCTCTCCTCAAACAGAGTGATGTGCAACTTTTAAAAGCAGAACTGTCCCAAATGACACAGTATGGTTGCTTTTGATCTTTGTTTAATAGAGCATCATCCGCTCTTGTGCATGGGCAGTAATTTATTCCAGGGTCTGTATCGTGGTAATTTGGGTCGCATGTTAATGCTGCTATGGCACCAACTAGTGGAATTGCAAAAAACACGTCGTCAACGCTATCGAAACACGTCGACATTTCTCTTCCAAACTTGTGAAAAGCAGCCAGAGCCTGAGTGCACGACTTTGAAATTTCACTGGCGAGAGAGCTACTAGGAGTGACAGCTGAAAAGTGTTCTCCAGTTTTAGAAGATGTACCGAAAGCCAGTTTTATTGACTTGCTGGGAAGGCTGCAGAGCTTTGTAAACTCTTTGTGGAAAAACGTGTCTTGGAAACATTTCTGCAAAAATTCGGGAACTTCAATTTCAAAGCTTGTTGCCGGGAGTGCAATTTCCACGTTTATCTCCGGTAGTATTAAGCTTTGAAGAAACTTTTTGACTTGCGGGTTAAGTGTATTCAGAAAGTCACTAATCAGACTGTTGGTGATACCATCAAGGGGGCACGTGATTGAGTCCACCGCTGTGGTTGCACTTTTTGCAAAACATCCCCCTAGATTTGGTCGCCCACAAGGACAACAGGACATAAGATTTTTCATAACTGGGTCCAACGACTTAGCAAACTTCTCAAGTTTATCAACAATAGGTTTAAGGAAGGTCTCCGTTGTAGTCATGATTGCATCCGCTGCTTCCATGATTTTATCAATAATTGCTATTTGATCCATTAATTTGTTCGCTTCTTCAAGTGTTTTGCTGCAGCTCAACATGTGTTTTTTCCACTCCGTTATTTTGGGAATAGCTCTTGCGAAGCCTTCATCCACCAAGGAACACTCAGGACAGGAGCCAGTTTGTTCCTTTCTTGCTCTGCAGTGTGATGACATACATCTCTGAGCTTGGTCGACGCCATGCAATATAACTTTGGAAGGGTGATTGACGTTTCTCATCGTGCTTCTCAGGAGCTGTAGTGACAACGCCACTGGTGAAAGCGCAGTGCATACCCTATCACCTTGATAAGAGAAGTATATTCGTGTCAATACTTCCAATAACTATCATGATATCTCTCACGGAAGTACACCGAGACAAACAAACAACAACAGCAAATCTTTTTCTAGAGCTCACTTACAAGTAGAAAAACATTTACCCTGCAAATGAATACAGAACGCTATTCGAGGCAGGGAAAATCAGGTTAATTAAGTAAAGCAACATTTAAAAAACCCATGTTCAATGGCCGACTTCGCGTATTTTTAAATACGCGAAGTCGATTAGTGAATGGATCTTTATAACCGGTAAAACTAAGAAAACTAAAAAAGTCAGGGTTGACCTTTGAATTCAGCCGAAGGAGTAATACGGGTTGAATGACTAAAACAATGCTTTATATATTGATGAATTCACAAAATTTTTGTGTTAATTCATATTTGGTGAAATTTGTTTCATTATGTAATGATTTACGTAATAATTTGTTATGAAATCATACTAATGACACTTGATTGACCATCGTAATCATCGCATTGTATTATTATTAGTATCAGGGTTAGTATAAATTGTAACTTTATCTTAAAGCAATACTGGACTACGTATAGTCATGCTAGTAAAGCTTATGTTGTTGTTGTTGTTGTTGTTGTTTTGTTATACTTATAGGAAGTGTTTTCACGTGACTTCACGTCCGCCATATTGTTATTCCAAAACAATGAAACGGCGGCCATGATAGTGTTGCAAACCAGTCCTGTTAAACCTTTTTCTTGCACAAAAATTTTCTTTTGTTCCAACAAATTTGCATGCATGCCGGCCACGTTAATTAAATGTCTCTGTAGGCAGCTTTTTTCGTCAAGATGCAGACTGCTATTAAAGTTAATTAGCACTGTTACGCCAGCTTTTTTTAACGATATAAGGGGGTTTTTTACCATAAGGAGTGTCTTGGAATTAAAACAAACAAGAAATATTGCCATGGAAATGCCTTTTTAAAAAAGCGTGTAACGATTGAAAAGAACGAACTATGTCGACCCATATAAGAGGGCAAAACTGGAAACTCCTAGTTCAAAAAAAGGGGACCAGGATCATAAAATAGAGTGTTCACTCGCATATCGTTTAAGCCTGTAGATCCTCTCCCTGTATTAGGAAAAGGTATTTAGTTTAGGCTAACCCTAACCCTACACAAGTACATATATATGAACTGTACCTTTCTTATTGATTTCCCAAAGTAGTTTGAATCCCTTCTTCTCATTCTTGTACTGCAGAATCTTCTCCGCGTAGTCAATAACTTTATGTATGCCTTTGTTTAGAGTTTCTAAGGCGTCTAATACCAATGGCATCACTTTCTCGACAAGAACTTTTCGTAATTGGCCAATCACGGGAATGTTGTTTGCAAATTTCGTCCCAATGTCTAGCGCACTGTGAACTCTCTTCTGAAGCCTTACAACTTTTTCAAATTTTCGTGCGAAACCATTCAGAGATTTCAAAGACGTGCATATTTTGTCAAGTTTTCCTTGTATTGCTGATGCACTTTTGTTGCATTTTTCACCTTCCTTAATAGCTTTTTGAAGCAATAGTAGCGTCTCGTTAGTCTTGCCTAAATAAAATAATAAAGGAAACATCAAAGGGTAGTTATGTGATTGGATTAAAACAGCAAAGGAATAGGAAAATACAGACTAAATTTATCGAGGAAGATTTATGGCGGAGCACCATGGGTTAGAAAATTTGGTCATCTATGCATCTGAGAAATTTTGGTAGTGACTTCAGTCACGTGATTGTACGTCTAGCCGCCCGTCCGTCCTCATCACAGGCATACAAATGTAAATAAGTCAATCAACTAGTATGGCAAGCAAAACGCAACTAGAGGTTTTTTTGTCGGGAAATCGCATGGCCACCCACCTCTTCTGAAGCAGAGACAATTTTGAAAGAGTCAATAAAGACAGAACGGAAGGCGAAAATAGGCCATTTTACAGTTATGCGCTTAGTGCGCTGGCCTTTGAATAGAAACGAGGCCGGCAGTGACCTTGTTTTGTTACAAATCGTCTAGTTTTTCACATGTAAATGATCATGTTCACGGGCTTGTTAGCATGAGGATACCACGATTTGCACATGAAAAGGAGGAAGGTTTGTAACAAAAGAAGGTCACCGCTAGCCTCGCTTCAATTCAAAGGCCAGGGCACTGAGCACACAACTGTAAAATACCTATTGTTTCAGTATCCGTGTTAAGCTTAGATTAATTGCCTTTGTCCACAAGTTTGGAATGAAGTAGGCGACAGGCTAGCGAAGCTTAACGAGAAGAAGTGTGACAGAGAGCTAGAGTGAGAGATAAAACAACAAAGGAGACGACTTTTGTTGGAAATGCAACATGGAACTTTTCTAGCGGCGATGAGAAAATGAGAAATGCTAGCGGCTTGCAAGGTGGAAATGAGTGGCAGTGAGCACATACGACATTTTCTCCACAAAACGTGTAACTAGAAAGTTTCACCATGCAAGAAACAACGGCAAAGAAATGTACAAAAAAGTGTGCTGCACTTACAAAGTTGGGCTAATTAAACCTATTGATCTTTTTTGCCGGTCTCGTTGCCGCTACCGTTTAGCATTACAAGATTTTTTTTTTGGAATAAACTATAAGTATATTAACGAGAGCTTTACCTTTAGCCCTAAATCTATCTAGTGTATATGTTGTGGTTCAATTTTATCCTTGGTTTAAATTTTGTTTTCTTTTGTTTTTGGGTATCGCAATGTATGATAATGACATGATAATGAGTTTGAAACAAAAGAAAAGAAAATTTTGTATCAGAAATTTCACTCGCTCGCTGCGCTCACTCATTCGATTTCTGATACGTCAACAATCCGTGCGTAAATACCGTAAGCCCGCACTTTCCATGAAGTATTCTATAAAGAACTGTTTATGGACGATTTAGACTGGAAGGTGATAAACAGACCCTTTCACGGTCTTTTCGACTCTTGAAATGGACCAGCTGGGGAAAATCTGTCAACACCAAAGGAAAGAGCGCCTTAAAAATTCGAGTAAACTTCCAAGGTTGAAAGTGTTACGTCTTAAGCGAGCGAAGATATAACTCCGAAGAGTTGCAAAAATTTACAGACGTTTATAAGGCGGGGGTGGAGGGGGGAGTGGGGGGCAAGTTTGTGCCTCCCACCATACCAACGTGTGTAAGATGTTGTGACTTTGAGGAGCTATGTCGTCAATTTTAAAGACGCTCTTTCAGAAAAGTTAAACTTTTCCACGGCATATTAAAAGTTGAAAAACACCGTGGAAAGGTCCATTAAAAAACAACTCAATCCCTCCTGTTGTTTCTTTAACTAAACTGCTGGTGGTAACAAAAGGGTGATCCCGGGGATGATTTTTATCCATTTAAAAGTTTTGGATGATATGAAAAAACCACCTAAAACTTCGACGTAGATAGCCGCACTTTTTTTACTCTGAGTGAAAAGGTGCAATTGTTCTGTTGAAAGAGCAAATGATGTTGTTATGACTTAAGAATTGCATCAGCTATTAATATAGCATTTAGAAGAAATTATGGGTTAAACCGTTGTAAAAGCTAACAAAGTCGCTCTCTCACCATAACAGGTGTGGTCAAGGT
This sequence comes from Porites cylindrica, assembly GCA_964035525.1. Lineage (NCBI taxonomy): Eukaryota > Metazoa > Cnidaria > Anthozoa > Scleractinia > Poritidae > Porites > Porites cylindrica. The sequence continues at coordinate 30,204,707 of OZ037784.1, read as the reverse complement.
TGTTGAATTTGATGTCAGTTACAGGCACTTTGGAATTTATATTATTCCCTGTACCCACATTGGTTACGTCTTGGCTAGTACCACATTTCACTGTGACGGTCTCCAAAGCCAGTGGTTGGCCGATAGCTGTTACAAATAAGACCAAGGCTATCCCAATGACACTAGGATTTGGTCTGAAACAGGAAAAATCGTGTAGTAGAAGTCGGTTAACTACGTAGAAACTGTCAAAGGCACACACCTCCCTCACTTGCTATAAGACGGTCCTTGCTTGAATGTTTCTTTGTGAAGAGAGGGGAAAGACCCTTCCTCTTGTTTGCTATCGCGGTCCCCCGAAAATAAGAAAGCCTAATTGCAGGCTACTTCTTTATTATTTAGGGGTTTCTTTTTCAAAGAGGGCAATGGGAATTCGGCAAACTAAATCACAGACACAGTGTACAAATGATAGAGCAAATTATTTAGTACAAGGGAGGATAAGCCTCCTGCTCTGCAGTCAGTCACAAGTCCCGTTCTCAGAGAAAATTAATGTGTATTTTGAAATTTAAAACTGAAAAGCCGGGACTGCATAGGCCCAGATTTTTACATTTCAACACTATTAAAGTCGTTTTCAAGATTTAGTGTCTCTGTCCTCAAGTAGTCCTTTTTTTAGTCATAATCGGTATCGTTCCCACCCTAGCTCCATACACTGAGCCAGTGACAACTAAATGTCATGTCCAAACGGTGAACTAAACGTCAGGAAAAGCAATTTTTGAAAAGAGTCTGAGGGGGTTATTGGAAATACTTGTTTGTTTTTTGGTGTTATTTTTTTCTGAGCCCATTTTACAGTTTTCCATGCCAAAGTTTTTGGGTTTTCGAACTTGACGTGTGCTAGCTGAGACAGAAATAAGCGTACTATTTACTGATCGAATGTTTTAGTTGCTGAATAACATGAATGTCTCTTGAGTTGTTTGTTCTTGTTATCCTGAGAAAACAGCCGACATTTGGCGATGCGATCACTGGTTTCCCCGCCAAATGACGTCTGAGAAACGAGCGTACAAATTCCATACTGATGACGCGTCACTACCCGGACCTGGCACTACCCGGATCTGGGTAGTGCCTCTGATTGGTTGAGTCAAATTTCCCAAGCGGCATGACCAATCAGAAGCACTACTCAGAACTGGGTAGTGTCATGTCATCAGTATGAAATTTCTGCGCTCGTTTTTTAGACGTCATTTGTTGGGGAAACCAGTGGTAGCGTCGCCAAATGTCGGCTGTTTTCTCAGTCTACGTTTTTGTTTGCTGCTTGTTTTTTTTTGGAGGGGGGGGGGGGGGGTAGGGGGGCAGTTTACAACGGATTTAAGATTCTGGTAAGATTAGAGTTAGATTTTTAGATTAAGGAGAGCTTGTTGCATTTAGCATGTTGGTGGTCTATGTATGCCATTTCAACTTCTTAGAGAGTGAAATACAACTACAGTCGACTCCCGATAAAGCCTGGTTCTCATATGCCGCCGATGCACCTGCGACATGGCCGCTGGTACAGCCTGGGATACTGTTCCGATATGAGAACAGAAGCAGCCGGCAACATTGCTCATCCCAGTCTTCACCGCCGGCATGCCTGCGAAGTTGACTCATGGCTGCGAAGCTGACTCAAGTTCAACTTTGCAGGCATGCCGGCGGTAGAGCTCTGCGATGGCTCTAGTTGCCGGTGGCATATGTCCTCATTCGTCCGAGAAGTAGTCCAGGTGGTACCGGCGGCTACTTCGCAGATACATCGGCGGCATATGAGAACCAGGCTTAACTCGAACCTTCATGGGAAATCCAAAAAAGATCGAGTTATTAGAAGTTCGAGTTATCGATCGAAAGTTCGTAGCAAATAACCGGAAATAACGAAAAAACGGTTTTTAAAAAATCACATTTAATTGTGGTGGTGACTGGCAGTAAACCTTCGGGATGGGGAAGGAATGAAATGCAAGTGCCATGCAAACTTCACTTCAAGGGCAGCAAGAGACATATTGACATTTTGAAAAAAAGGAAAAAATTTGCTTGACGCAAAGAACCAGACACGGTTGCTTTGAAGCAAAGTCAATGTTTCGGACTACAATACATTTTTTATCCAACTTGCTACGCGCTCAAAACATGGTTCGAGCTATCGAGGGTAAAAGTATATAGAAATGATCTGGTACAAAATTACTTCGAGTTGACGGGAAGTTCGAGTTATCGTGGGTTCGAGTCAGTTACCGAGGGTAAAATTACAGTAAATGTATAAGGGAAATCTAGAAGAAATCAATGTTTGTTGCGAGGGTTCGAGTTATCGGGAGTCGAGTGTACAGATCATTTATTAAACGCGCTACCACTTTTACCCGTCGCAAGCCATTATTGTGGGGTTGATGCACGGTGGAATTCACAGGACGTAAACCTGAAAGAAAATCAAAACAATTGTAAAGAGGCTTTTAACTAGAAATTCAACCAATAGTAAAGACTTAGTGAAAATTCGTTTGAGTAACCACAAATGATTGAAAATCATGATTGCAACTTCATTTCCTCTTGCATTGTCCAAAGTATTCAGTCCCAAGGGGTAACTTCTACAATGAAATCTAACAAAATTTTGTCGATTTTAATCAGCTATCTTGCACAGAATTAGTAATTAAATTGATGAATTCACAGAATTTTTCTGTAAATTCACATTTGGTGAAATTTGTTTCATCACATAATGATTTACTTGATAATTTGTTATCAAATCATACTGATGACACTTGATTGACTATTATAATCATTGCATTGTATTATTATTAGTATATTAAATTGTGACTCTATCTTAAAGCTTTTGCAATACTGTAACTCATATAGTCACGCAAATAAAGCTTATGTTGTTGCTGTTATTGTTATCAGTCACCAACATCGTGGGCTGCTCGCAAGGGGAGGTTGGGCGGAAGGGGAAGTAGAGGAAAGCAGAGGGTTATTCGCAGTCGAGAAAAAAAATAGTGTCTTTCGAAAAAAATTATAGCTAGACAGATGAAGCAATAGCCAAAAATCGCGTAGATCAGTAAATTTGGAAGTTTTATGGGGATCTAGATTTCACTGAACAAAGCCAATTCTTAAATACAGTTAGACATAATAACCTGAGATCAGGCTCTATTTTCGTTTCGCTTTGAAAATTACATTCCGGCGGGTAAGGTAGCCGTTAGAGAGAATGTACGAGAACCGCTCAAATTGGGCCTGATCTCAGGTTAAGACATAAAGGTTCATTTATTGAAGTATCAATGATTAAGTAACAAAGACGTTCTTACTATCTCGAACGTTTCATGGAGAAAAACAGATGCAATTTACTAAAAAAATCAGACATGCACTCCCAATTTAGGATAACGGCAAAACGTTTTTGAATCGGCTTAATTTTTAGATTTCAAAACGACCACTTCAAAAATGTTTCCAGCGAACAAGGCGAGCAAAATGATTCTTTTCAACTTTGCTTGTCGAAAGGAAAGGAGTATTACACTTGAAAAACTTGAAAAGACGCACCTCAAGTAAGCTGTTCCTAAACAAATCTTTATACAAGCGTATAGTGTCAGCACTTTGCAGTGGCTGACTCCCACCAAGAATTTTTATAGAGGTTTTGCGATTAAACACAGGAAGCGGATATACAGCGAAGTTTTAAAACAAAGAGAGCACGAGGATCTAGAGTTGAGATATATTCCGACAAACAAATTCGATATCTGCAACAAATCCACAGTTGAATGTCGCCCAGATTTCTTTTAAAAAAAAATACAAGCTAACGGTCACTAAAAATTAAGTTATAGTGAACAGATTGTTTTGTAGTTGTCTTCGTTAACTGAGTTTCCAAGAGTTGACTTATTCGTTACATGTAGAACACCTATAATATCACTTTCAAACATAAAACAGCTGGGAAAATGGTACACAGAGCAATGAGATAGACAACCTCTGAGATAGACGTACCCGAAGATACAAACTCTGTAAAATTTCTCGACTTTATGGAGCTATATCGTCGTTTGCTTCACTGAGAATCATCAAGTTTTTTTAAGGAGCTCTTTCCAGCGGTGTCAATGGATATTCTCTAACTAGTCCTTATAAAAACGTAACGTATTTTATACGGAATATTTGTATCTCACTAGTCTATGCCTGACCACAACTCAATCCCAGGGTACGGTTTGGCCATCTCCCTTTTTTTTTCGTTTAGCGTTTCCTGATATTGGGTCGGTCGGTCGGATTAAAAAAAAAAAAAAACTTAAAAAAAATCACAAGAAGTCTCAAAATAGGAGACCCTGGTACGCCAGGACGACGTTAAAAGTTAACATTCACATATTTGGATGAACAAAATACACAATATACCGTAAAAAATGTTCCTCTTTTTTCTATGCTGTTACTATGCTCATTTTTCAGATGAAAATAATTTTTTCAAGTGAAAATTGGCTTAACTTAGTCGTTACTTTTTTTTTTTGAAAATGCCAAAAATTTGGGTCAGTCGGATGACGCTAAACGGAGAAGAAAAAGAGGATGGCCTTTTCGTCAGTAAATGCAAACACGCTCTTAAACTGTTGGGTAACCAGGAAGTAAAACCTAGCTTATATCATGTGATTAACGTTTTTATCTTTTCTTTTATACAATTTTAGCTTCCGATTTTACGGTTTTCTTCAACTCACAGTTCTTTTCCAGGTTCTTTTCGATAGACTTATCAGAGGTTCATCAGTGGATACGGCATTAATTTATTACCTCTTAAATTTATAAATATACCATATAGTTCCTAAGGATGTTAAATGTAATACCCGTCACGATAATGATGGAACAACAACAACACCAAATGCTTTATTTGCATGACCATAAAGGAATTACAGTATTGCAAAAGCTATTAGTCTAAATTTAAGTACTAATTCAACTAATTAGTACGTGCAAAACATTACAAAACGTTACAGTTCTCATACATTCATTCATTGATATTAATTTGGTTCTCAATTCAAAGCATTGCGAGATAAATGAGACTAATTGACAGTTCATTAAATAATCAGAAGAATTCATAAGAAGAGATATTAAAGTATCGTGTTAAAGTGATTTGAAGTCAGGTATTTTAGTTTCTAGTTTGGAGAAAAATATGTCTCTGATCTGAGAATAAGCCGTACAATCTAGTAAGAAATGATTTTCATCTTCGATTTTGTTACTTGTACAAAAGTAACATATCCTTTCATTGCGAGGGATTTTTTCGTATCTACCTGTTTCACTTCTAAGTTGATGACTACTTATTCTAAATCTAACTAATGCTTTTCTCGAAGGGTTTTTTCTTGTTAAAACTAGGTACGACGAGGGGCTATAGTTGTCTTTGATTGCACAATAAAAACTGAGTTTTTGGGATTGTTGAAGGGTCTGATTCCAGTAAGAGACGTATTTATTTTTCATTATGCCGATATACCAATTAACTATTGAGTCGCTCAATGAATTACAGGAAAAGTCATAGTTTAGATCGTAGTACTCAACCATTTTCATGAGATTAGAGTAAAAGCTAGTTTTTCTGTTATGATGAAGGTCAATTGAAATTTGTAAGGCCTGTTTAACTATAGAATATTCATCTTTACCTATCAGATAGTCTAAGTAATTTAGAATCTTTTTATTTATATCATTCTCTCTTGTTTATATCAATGATCATGGGGAATTTACCGCGTTCAGCTCTACAAGCAATGTTGGATGCCTTGTCATGTACCTGTAAATAACGTTTACAGAATTGCAAATGGGCTTTTTCAGTTGCAGAGCTGTCCCAGGAATTAAAATCTGATTTAACAAAAGCACCCCAAACATCACTGTTGTAGGTTAGAATTGGTGAAATCATCAAGTCAAAAATTTTACACGCAAGTGAGGGCTGAAGACCATTCAAATCCGTGTGCCGCGTGAGGCTGAAGAGCACATGAAGAGCTTTTTGTCGGAGGTGTTCAAGCGAAAGTGTAAAATTTCCGGAAGATGTGATGCGAGTTCCTAAGTAAGTATAGTTTTGGACAACGTCGATTACTTTATTGCCTGGATTTATTCCAAGCATCCATGAGTTGCAATATGAAGATAGTACGTTAAGGCAGTGTTGTAGACCAAGTTTGGATCGCGATAATATTATCAAGTCATCTGCGTAAAGGAGAGAGTTGAGTCTGGTGCCATTTGGTAACACGAAAGGTTGTGATAAAACATTGTCAAATGAGAGCGCTAGATCTTTAAGGTATAAGTTAAAGAGCAGAGGGCTTAAAATGCAGCCTTGCCGCACTGCTCTTGCGTATTGAAAAGATCGCGTTCTGTTATTTCCAATCCTGACAGAGCAGGTAGACTTCGAGTATAGACTCTTAATTAGACTATAAAACTCAAATTACTTACGACTCCGACAGGAAATAAACAACTTACTTTCATGAATGACGATTTTAATATGCAGTCCTAAGGGCCAAAGGAAACCAACTAAGGGAACAATTAAATGCAGCAATGGGTTTACCCGGCTTGAGTCTTGGTTTTACTGACGAAATTTCACGTTGCAAAAAAATGTTCAAAAAAACTTTTACCTTAGCTGGAAGCTTCAACCATAAGCACAGTTTCTAACAAAAGAACAAAAACTTACCTGATCAGGTCTAAAATATAGGCTCTGGACGATGCAAGCCGGGTCTATTGCAGTTGCAGAGAGAACCCAAGTAGAGGCCTGTGTTTAGAAAACGAATCTTCCTTTAGTACATTCAAAGATGATATACTAACGGTGTCGAATCAGGGATAGGTGTTAAATAACCACAGAGATATGGCGCGCCGTTTGTTTCAAAATTACTTGTTGACGTGATGTTTAACGTGGCGTAACATGTCCTGTGAAATGAGCTGTGAGAGTCGTTATTTTTCACCTTGATATCATTTTGCTAACGTGATGGAACATTTTCTACCTTGATATCATTTTACTACCGTGATGGAGAATTTTCTACCTTGATATCATTTTACTAACGTGATGAAACATTTTCTACCTTAATATCATTTTACTACCGTAATGTGACTTTTTCTACCTTAATATCTTACTGCCGTCAGTGATCCAACATCGTGCTGTGACATTTCATTTTACCCAGTTGCCGTGATGCAACATTTTCTAAGTTGAAGTAAATTCATTTATATGAAAGCAGCGTGAGTATCTATGATTTTCTCCGGAAATGTGCAATTTTTTATTTTGGGGCTCACGCATTTAACGCCTTTCCTGTTTATTTTTTTATTTTTTTAGCCTGTGTAGCAGGCGCTTGGAAGTAGTGGGCACAAGAAAACACGGGCGCGCGAGAAGGAGACACGCAAGGCGTGTCTCCTTCTCGCGTGCCCGTTCTCTCTTTCGCCCGCTACTTCCAAGCGCCTGCTACGCAGGCTATTATTATTTTAATTTTTTTTACAATGGACACTGGTGAGCAGCACAAGGCAACCCGAGTATCTTGTTAACTTGCGTTATTTCTCCGACCGGTTTTGTCTGATCACACAGACTTCATCAGGGAGTATAACAAGATAGATCTAAGGAAATAACTTCTTTTATACATAATGATTAAGACAAAATCACGTTCCTGTAAGGGTGTGAACAGCAAAAAACAGCCACAAATTATACATGCAGGATATGACTATATGACTATAATCCTGGTTACAAAATTTGCAATGTTTAATTTTGGGGCTCAGGGATGTAATGTTAAATCCGCGAGCCCAAAAATTAAACATTGCAAATTAAAAAGATTGGAAAAAACATAAGCGAGAGTTTCTAGTGGCATATTTTCCTCGACTCAGTTGAGGATTTATGTCGGGAAGTGGAGCATAGGAGACAATTATCTGATTCAAACAGGTTACAAGATTCTATATTCAGACTCCTGGCAAAACGAACAGCAGTGATACAAAGGTTAATCAGAGCTTCTCTGGCCTCTGGAGTAGATACTTCTGTTTCTGAGAATGTTCAATGCTAAAATAAATTTTCTAATTTCCAATTTCTGTTCCAAAAATGTTGTGTTTTATTTCTTTTACTGCTCTCAAGAAATGCGATTTTTAAAATGAAGTTAGAAAAAGGAACCTCGTAGTCTGTACACAGACTTTTTTCTTTCGTCTTTTCAAAAATCGACGAGCACACCGAGCAATAGCTAGCGCGGAGCGCGAGAACAAGCGAGCCTACTTTCCCTTTTCCCTAACCTCACACTCCAAAGCTAGCGGTCAGTACTTTTATTTTCATACGCGAGGGTGACAATCTCCAAACAAAAAATACAAGGTACCGGTATGTGAACAACCTAGGCACCTCCTGACAATGAAATGAGACAAATTCTGATCACGGTCGTATAAAAACAATATAAAAATTCTCTCACGGCAGAGAAATGATTTTCAAGGTACGCAATGTTCCATCACGGTTTAATGATATCAAGGAAGAAAATGTTCCATCACGGCAGTAAAATGATATCCAGGTGGAAAATGTTCTATTACGGTAGTAAAATCACGGTTGTAAAATGATGTCAAGGTGAAGGTAGAAAATCTTCCTTCACGGTAGTAAAATGTACGGAAGCCCAGGACGGCCAGATAGTGATTTCGTTTTTATTTTTCACTTTTCGGTTTTTATATTTTACGTTTCCGTTTTTGTTTTTTACTTTTCCGTTTTTGTTTTAAACGTTTTGATTTTCACTTCGTCATTTTGCTTTTCGGTTTTGGTTTTGGTTTTTATTTTGTCCTTTTCCGTTTTTGTTTTTAACGTTTTGATTTTCACTTCGCAATTTTAAGCTATATTATGAAAACCAAAACCAAAACCTTATTATAACATTTGAAAACGAAAACCAAAAAAACAAAAACCAAAATCAAAACCGACAGCGTAGACCATCATGTTTGCTGGAGGATCAATATGGCGGATCAAGGTGTCCATTCGGCGGAGTGCGGCTTTGTTGACGATGTTAGCCCAGGGAAATTACCTGATTTTACCTCCATTGATTGCTCTGAATCATAAATTGTATCTTTTTTCAACGCATCTTTTAATTCTTCCATTAAAGCTATGGAAATCACGTTAATCGACTGGATCAGAAAGTCCAAGACCAATGCTACAATTGTGGAATATGTTAGACGGGATTTTGGCGTGGATTGGGGGTACTAACGTGGTGTAAGCTATCGCACATTTGTCAAGCTTTCATTTACACTGCATCTGTTCGGATTTCCTAGCTGAAAGTCAAGTGATCCGAAAATTATAGGGATCAAAACTTACCTTTTCGAAAATTTCAGCCAAAAAAAGGCTCCCGAAAATTCTAGGTGACCTTTTTAGGGTAAAAATCCGTTTAAAATGGGCAATTATACCATTTTTGGGGGGGTTCGAAAATCCTAGGAGAGGCAGGCAAGCAGAGAAATTTAACAACAATTGTTCCGAAAATATTGTCGTTGGGTGCCCCTGTTTTATTTGTTTCTGTTAGTACGCGTGTTAGCGACGACCGGAAATACGTCTGCGGCGTATATTAATACACGAAAATTTAAGTCCCTTGATTCCTGAGAAATTACATCATTGTATGGCGTTCCGTCACGGCCAAAATTGTAAAACCGTCCACATACAACGAAATTCAACATATAGACATCGAACCGTATAAATATACATTGAAATTGCAAATACATATATACACTAGTAATAGTTGACACTACAACTGCCCTGGTCGGTATATTGTCGGACAATAGTATTCTTGCTCGTTGTGTAGCTCTTTGAAATATACCGTGAGATAAATTCCCGACCTATCCAATCGAACAGTTCGGCAATCGAACCCAATCGAACACCAATCGTTCGATTGCTGAACTCAATCGAACATAATCGAATTCACAATAAAATTTTGCCAATCGAACACAATCGAACGTTCGATTACCGAACGATTGGTAATCGAACCCAATCGAACGTTCGATTACCGAATGATTGGTATAATCGAACGTTCGATTAACGGACGCCGCATCGTATGATAGGCACGTGGTATTGCAAAATTCCGAAGGTGAAAGTGAAATCACCGCTAACTCCCTTCCCTTTTTACGCGGCTTTTGCTGAGCACTGAAACCCAGGACTGAAATGTCTGAAATGTCAAACACGGAGGAGAGGGAGGACACTGCATGTATTGAAATTACACCGCACAACTGGCCCACGGAATAAATTTCGCCGGGCGTGATTCTAAGATCAACACAAGCTGGCAAACAGCATTCTTACCGGGGGTGTTACTAAAACGAAGACCCAAAAACGAAGACCTAAGACCCAAGACCCCTTTGACTAAAACGAAGATCCCATGGACTAAAACGAAGACCCCATGGACTAAAACGAAGACCCTTTGGACTAAAACGAAGACCTCATGGACTAAAACGAAGACCCCTTTGACTAAAACGAAGACCCCATGGACTAAAACGAAGACCCCTTTGACTAACTTCCGATTTGGGAATGTTGTGGAATTTCCTCAGCAGTATTTAGTTGTGATAGTCAAGTCTATCACTTACCTTTCTTTCAGGTTTCTTTGCGGAAAATATTTTGCATGTTTTAAACCACATTGGAAGTGTTTACGGTGATGATGACGTCAGTTTTATTTAAATCAAAGCTTTTTGCAGAGTCAAGGCGTGAGGGCCCTCGTGGCCTAGTGGCCCTGCATTGCCCTCAGCGGCTAGCATCAGTCGTTTTAGTCAAACGGGTCTTCGTTTTAGTCCATAGGGTCTTCGTTTTAGTCCATGGGGTCTTCGTTTTAGTCCAAGGGGTCTTCGTTTTAGTCCATAGGGTCTTCGTTTTAGTCCATAGGGTCTTCGTTTTAGTCCATGGGGTCTTCGTTTTAGTCCAAGGGGTCTTCGTTTTATAATTAGTCCATGGGGTCTTCGTTTTAGTCCATATGGTCTTCGTTTTAGTCAAAGAGGTCTTCTTTTTAGTCCATAGGGTCTTCTTTTTAGTCAAAGGGGTCTTCGTTTTAGTCCATAGGGTCTTCGTTTTAGTCCATGGGGTCTTCGTTTTAGTCAAAGGGGTCTTCGTTTTAGTCCATAGGGTCTTCGCTTTAGTCAAAGGGGTCTTCGTTTTAGTCCATAGGGTCTTAGGTCTTAGGTCTTCGTTTTTGGGTCTCCGTTTTAGTAACAACATTCTTACCCGACACTCGCGAACAGTTACAAGTTTCTTGCCTACTACGTTGATTTTGATCTTAAGAAAAAAATTGTTTTACTAATTGTTTTGTTATTTTTAGCATCTATATTGACAAAATTATCTTCTACCGACATTATTGCTGTTACGCTGGCGTTGGCTCTCCTCGTCTCCACGTCACTCTTGGCCACTCTGGAGAACCCGGAGAGAGTAATGGCTGTAGCGAGGTCCCTTCTGCTTATTATAATACTAATTTTAAACACAACTGCCTGTGTTGCTGTTGTTGAAATGGTGCGATTTTTCTCTGTTGAGAAGCATTTCCTTTTAACAGTCACAGTACCTTAACAGTCATCGAAATTGCCTTTTATTTGTTTTGTTTTGTTCGAACATTGACATTCTTGCAGTATGATGTTCAGTTCCTGTTTTTTCAATAAAAGCTGACAATGATTATATTCCACGTGTTTTACTCAGTTTGAGGCGTCAAGAGACAATTGCATTGGACAGGAGCCCATCAAATTGAGCCTCCATCTCCATTAATTTCTTGAGTCAACCCTTTCCCGAGTAGATTTATAAATAGAACGGCTAGGTTCCCGCGAAAAGTGTCATATTTCGGTGAGTCTCTTGTGTCACCGTGAAAAAATAAAATTGGATGAAGTCGAACTCAGAAGCCTCTCCTTCGACCGTTTTCCTTTTTTCCTTTACGTCCATTTTTACAATTTTACAGCCGCTGGGATCTGTTTATCATGAAATAAATGTTAATGAATTACCCGACTGAGACTGAGCATGAAGCGATTGGACAAAGGCAGCTAACTGAGGATCACGGAAGGTTATCTTTGCAAGTGTTTTTTTTTTTTTTGCCGCCATACATCCCACATTTAAGCATGCACCTTGAAAAGAGTCGACGATTAAAGAGCGTTGTGTGGACGATTTGGAACTTTTCGATGGTCAGCGCCGAAAAAGTGCCAGGATCATTTGATTTTTGTCATCACCGTGGAGTGGATTTCGCCAGTCAAGCACCGCCTGCAAAAGCGATGACCTAAGTAGCAACGAGGAATGCTTCAGTTCCGAAATTTGAGAAATTGCAGTCTTCCTTTACAACTGAATTGCATCTCCATGAGAGTTTCTTGATAAAACTGGCACTTGAAAAGTTGAACAGAAGACAACAGTTGCTCGACCGTGAAGCTAACTCAAAAGTAATTTGCTAACGGAGGAATTTGTGACACCGCGCTCCAGTCTAAAGACCCACTAATCTCAAGAAAAACAAAATGGATTGTATCTGCGCCAAAAGAATTATGACTGACTAACAGGACAATTCTCAGCAGTTAATGTAGAAGTTTAGGCTCAATTTCTTCCTTCGAATTCGCATTTGTAGATCACTTTTTTGCGAGAAAACAATGGCTGGGCCCGGGGTTACAAAACATAGCAAGGAATCATCACACTAGCTGACGGACAATACAACCACAAGGACTACAAGTAGTTATTCAGATAAACGCATTTCGGAAAAAAAAACCTTGAAAAACTAGAAATTTGATTAATATTGAGTGACTTAGCCGAAATAAGAACCTTAACGCTCAAAAAAATTGGCTAAAGAAAACGAATCCTGTCAGAACTACAGACTGCAGGCAGTAGTTAATCATTATGCATGTAACAGACCAGCTTCATGGCCTCTTAATGTGAGACAAGCACACAAAATTAAGATTAACATTATCAGAGTTTAAAACTCTCCACTGTATAATCTACCCGCTAGAAAGAAGAAAAAGAAAATCTCTGAAGGATGAAAACGCTAAAGTCACGTTTCACTAGCTTATGATTGTGTTTGGCCTAGGCCTGTTAACACCGAATTTCCTGCTGTTTGATGAAGTACAATAGCAGTGTCATTTCGTCGTTGTGATTGGCTCTTCCCACCGTCGGCGCGCGAAGTCTCCCCTGGGAACCGTTCTAATTATATATCTACTCGGGAAAGGGTTGACTCCAAGGGCTTGTATGGGGGATGGAGGCTCCATTTGATGGGCTCCTGCATTGGATTAGTTCGATTTTGTTCGATTACATTGGTTCGATTGGTTCGAAAATCGAACTCACAGCAAAATAGGTGTTCGATTTTGTTCGATTGCCCAACTCAATCGAACGATTGGAGTTCGATTGGGTTCGATTGGTTTTTTGTTCGGTTTTCTTCGATTGGAAAGGTCGGGATAAATTACAGGAAATAAATGCAAGGTTCCATGCACAGTTTCGGTTCGATTTACACAGCTTTGATCAAAACATTCTCAGTTTCGAGAATAGTTTATTCTAAACCATAAGAAAAGATTTAATTAGAAGTTTGATTTTTCGCTATTTCTATTTCACTTTTTACATTTAGTTCATTTCATTTGCCGGAAAGTAAGCCTTAGAAATTAAAAGGACGTTTGATCAATTCACGCTCGCGCATCCTAGTCTTATTAGGGAGCTTTAACAACGACGACGGCGACGGCAACCAGGAAAAAAGCAAAAAAGCAATAGGTTTATTACGCAAACAACAACTTTGCATGTGCATCACGCTTTTTTGTATATTTCTTTACCGTTCCTGCACGACTACGACGTGAAAATGCCTAATTGCAAGTTTTATGGAGGACGTAAACAAGCGACAACGATTCTCTTTTTCTCTCTCTAAACTTGAGTGCGGTCCTCAAGAAATCAACTCCAGGGAAATTCGCCTATACTTGCCATTTTCAACAAATTGGAATAAACGCGACAAAGATTGAAAAAACGGGAATTCATTTTAAAACTGACGTTTTCGCTGCCGTTTCCGTCGTCGATGCTAAAGCTCCCTATTTTAAACTTTATAGCGGAAGGACATCTGCATTGTGAGCAGGGAATAAGGCAGCACAGAATTTGATGGTCGGCGAATTTCTGTAATCGTCCATCGTTTTGCTAGTGATAAGCTAGCCGTTGAATCATTCACTCGTCCTGTTTGTTCTGCTTGTTCTGGGCCGAGTCTTATTCCGGTCAAAGAAAGAGAAAGAGAGTGTCTGGCAAGATTCGGCTGAAGGTTTCGAATCAAAGATTTGTGAACTCGTGTCTGGCAAACTCACTTAGTGTTAAAATATACACCGTTCTACCCACCTTATAACTTCATCTGCTCTTAACGAGTGTCTTTTAGTCCATAACTTTCATAACAACTGCTCCACAGAATGTCACTGATAACACGTAACGCAAAAGAGTATCGAAGTATGACTGCACAATCTACCTATTGAAAGCTGGTCCTTCGGGATTTTTTGTGTTTTACGTCATCCTATTTATACCTTATTTTAATGAATATTAAAATATTCATTAGACTTCGCGCATAGTATATAAGCATGTGTTAATTATTCACAGTTGTCAGTTTGACTAACTTTAGTTGGAGTCGCCTCACCGTTTCCGGGTGCGCGTCCGTCCCAACGAAGTCGAATGCTCGAGTCATGGTCCAAGAAATGTTTCTTCATCTTCTTCAAGGCTCGGCTCGTGCTACAGTTATTTGCTCGACTTTAACTTCGTCGACATCGCAAGCTGTTTTGCAAGCTCAACGGCAGCCGAAGATGACAAACATTCGAACTGTGAAAATTCCACCACGTCTGATGTATTCAACTCGACAGAACACTCAGGTATTTTCAGTTTTCGTTGTTGAATTTGCATTGGTCTAAGGAGCCTTATGTTTGGTCTTTTTGCCGGTTGTTTTTAATTGTCATTTAGTTTTTCTGGACCAGTGCTGGGAAACCGGTTTTTTTATTTTCGTGCTTTAAGCACGTCCTGGGTAATTTATTCGCTGTTATTCTCGCACGTCTTTCTTTTCTTTCTGCAATCTTGCGTCGTGCACTATTTTGTTATTGTAGTTGTGCTTATTTTCTTGGATGTTTGGTAAATCAGTTATTTTATATTTTTGAACACTTGTTCAATTTGTTTGAGGACCGGCTAGTTAAAATCTTAAGCTTTTGTGTCTTTGCGTCGCCAGGTGACGTGGCTTTCTTTATGAAAAGAGGAACCTAGTTTAAGCGACGAGTTTGGGAGCCTTGCCCAGTGTGCCATGTGGTGCCGCGATATTTTCTACCGAGGACTCTTTGCCTATCATATGGTGGTTTTTAGAGAGAAAAGACGAGATAACGTTTTGGTCGAGGGCTAAAAGAGTGGCGTTGCTGTGCCACGCGGTGGCATCAGGGAAAAAATAAATAACATCGGTCGCGGTCCGAGAGAGCGGTGTCGTTCTGTGCCACGGGGGGGTGCCCCCTTCCCGCTCTTTTACTTGCGCCATTTTTTTTTCGCGCGGGTTTGTCTATCGTTCCTCGTTCTTTGCTCCTAAACCTCACGAAAACGCTTGCTACGCAGGCTATGGCGGATCGAGAGAGCAGTGTCGCTCTGTGCCACGGGGTGGCGTTAAAAAAGAAAAAAGGGAAAAAAAAAATGATCGGTCGTGGACCGAGAGAGAGATGTATCGCTATCCTGCGATTCGGTATAAATAATGCATTACAAGGTAGAAAAGAACGCAACTCGAAGGGGGTTTGGGAGAGAGCTGAGTCTAGAGGTCTTCGCTGTTTCAATTAATAAAACGAGAACCGTTCTTGGGACGGACGCGCACAGCTCCGTGCTCCATTCCATTGGACAGCGGAAAGTCACTGTTGAACTGTGCTTTAAAGCGGGCCATATTTAGCATACATGCCCATAGGAACGGTCGGAGGAGGCCTGGTTACCGTGATTGCTATATATACTTGATCGTTTCGTTGGGTTTATCGACAAATTTAGGCATATAGGCACTATTTTTACTTTTTTTTTTCTGGTGTCTCTGTGGTCTCGAGGTTGGACAAGTGACCCCACAAGCGTTTTGCCTATAGGCATGCCCTTGAGCCCGATTACTCGGGCTGCGGTGGTCATTTTCTCCGAACTCGGGTTTGCAGTCTCTTTACGATTTGTCATTTTTTTTATCGTTTTCTTCTCGGTAACTCTCGGAGAAGAATCGCCGATATTTGTGCCTTTAACGTTACGGAGAGTAAGCAGATACAGACATGTTTAATATCTCTGGATGTAAACACGAGTTCGGGGAAAATGGCCACAAGTAAACGGATAACATCTATAGGGCTTATATCGGCCCATATTATCGAGAGATAAACCCTGTCGGGCCCGTTTACTTATACCTGGGCATAAGGAATAGGAGGGTAGGAGCACTGAGTGGGGTCTTCGATAGTCACCTTTTAAGTAACGGTGTTCACAGCCTGTCACTGGTGTATGACTTAACGATTCATTGAGTTGGGAGCAATCCGGGCGTATCTGGGATGTATGCGGTAAAAGTTTTTTGCCCTTTTGTCTTCTTGGTGACGCTAGAACCAAAGAGGACAAGTTTTCAGGCTTATGTGTTGGCACGTTTCACCAGGTTTTATATTTCTGAATTATGGTAACACTTACTACCGCTTGTGAAAGTTGTTTCGATTAGCTGTATTTTGATTCTTACAAAAGTAACAAGGGTGACTGATTTGGATGTCACTTTGTATCCGTACCCTCACTCTTCGGTGGCAACTCAGTATTGAGTGGTCGGCTTTGTGTCTGATTGGGATCCTCCCGTTTCGTTCAGAATAACTTCTTCATCAATGTTTACAACTAGTCTGGAAGTTCCTACAAGCATTGTTCTCTCTCTTTAATGATTGCTGAATTCGGGGTTGTTTTCCCTTCGACAAGTTTTGTCGCTCTTGAACTGGGTGGAGTGTTATCGAATAAAGTTAATTATTTTGTGAGGGCAGCTTTGTACGTGGTTTAAAAGGCCTCGTTAATCTGCGCTCTTTTGTGAGTACTTTCGCACGAATTCTTTCTCTGCTTTCCAGACCAAATATTTAGAAATGGTCTGGGTTGTGTCAAGGCTCGGGTATTGAATTCCTAGATTAGGAGTTGTGGTGACATTGGCGTATGCCCTGGACAGCCACGAAGTTCGGCTGTTAGATCTCTGGGGCAAGGTGACTCGTTAGGAGCCTGTGAGAACATATTTGCCTGTTACGCAGCTGTCTCCTTTTAGTGGTTGCGTCGTCCATCGGTTCCAAACCTTGTCTGGTGAAATTTTCCTGCTAAGTTGAGCACATATAGACGAGGGCATACACGTATAATGTTTAGATGTTGGATTCTTCATCTACCTCTCTGTCTGCTTTGGCAACCGCATTAGACCATCCGTGCTTTTAGCCTTCTCCTTTATAGGGCTTAGTAAGTTTCGTTTTAGCGTCGTAAAAAGAGCGAGCCCGTTACAACCCCTGCGGGGGCGTTTGTGGAGTGTGTTAGTCGAAGATTACAGGTGGCATGTGTTATCAGCTGATGCCTGGTTTACCCTGCTGGGATTGCATGACCTCTACGCGTTTCGCAATAAATGAACCACGGGATGGACATATCCCTTCTTTTACCTTTGTTAAACAATCAAAATTAAAGCGATGAAAATGTTTGTAGTGCGCATGTCTAGATTTTGTATTGCTATCAGTATATGTGATTGCTTGCTCCAAACTCGATGATTATGATATTTCCTGCTGCCTGGGGTGTGGCCTTGGACGTTAGAATGGATCCTGATGTATTTTCAAGAGACCCAAGGTTTGTTACCTGGTCGGTTCAAGATTTTATCAAATGGTAAACAAAACTCAGGTCAGGAACATTCCGTTCAGCAATCGTGTTTTCCTTGCACATGTGTCCCATTTACCGGAAAACGGCTGCAGGGTCCTACAATGGTAACCAGAGGTCCGTTGAAGTCATGAACCACGGGTTTCGGTCGTACCATCCCCACCAGGGAAACAGATCTGCTTTTCGAAGATCTGTTGCTCCAGAAGATTTCCACTTGAAGGGAACGTCAGGTGTTACTAGATCACTAAGTCGACTATACACGGGTCGTGATCAGTATAAGACAGCTTTTGAGCTCGGTTTTATTTCTAGCCTTTAATATTTGGTCCTTTGAAGTGGCGTAATAGTACACGACAGTCGCTATTTTTCAATCGTTTTGGCAGTGCTTCAGAAAGAGTCATAATCTATAATATGCATTGTGTGGATGTTTTGTTTTGTTGAGTTGACAACCCCTTTTTCGCGAAAGACTGCAGTTTTTGCTGAAATCGCATCGTTTTTAAGGAGGTGAGCCATATTCTCTTCCTTCGCCAAGCGATTTAAGTGCTCAAGTTGGCTTTCTCAATTTTTGGAATCTGGGAGGGCAAAGTAGACGCGTTGAGATCGCTGTAACCCTCACCCAAGCCCTCATTAATCAGCCACATAGATGAGAACAAACAGTTACGGGAGCCATCCTTTCGGGTTTTACGGGTTTGCATTCGTAAATAGTTTTTACTCGTCAACTCAGGTTCATTTCTCGTCACAGAAGGTATCGACGCTTTCCGGGCACTCTCAGCTTATTTGCTGGTGATGGGGTGGGATTTTGGGGTCGACACCGGCTTCTTCCTAAAGGGCTTACATTTGGCTGTAACATCAGATCTACCTGTAATATTATACTATTGCTAGAAACATCACTTGTTCCCTGGTGTCAACCAGACTCTGCCCTAAATATGTGATTATTGTAGCGCAAATCTGCATTGGGTTTGTTGGAGGATATCCTGCCTCCGTTCAATCAAAATAAATCGCGCACAAAGTTTGCATCTACACTAGTCCCGTACGAGCCTAGGCTAACCGGGGAGCCACCCTTACGCGATTTAGTAACTACATAATTATATAATTTCTCCCGCAATGCTAGGACAAAGCTAACAAGGATCACATGGGTTGGTGGTCCCTGTTCCATAATCCAATGCGCCTCACTTCATTAAATTGAATCGCGCACCTAACCATGCTGAGGCCGCCGACGCGTTAAAATGATTGCGTAAATACTAATACGTACAATATCGTGTAACAGGGTAAAAGGGGGTTGACTGGCTTGCATGACTCCCCGTGCCCGGCGCGTGCTTTAGCCTTTTCATAGTTTGGCTCCCATGCCGGTATGTCTTTGAGCAACTGTCCTCCTTTGTACGATTTAAGGGGTGGACTCTTGCAAATTTCGCTCAGTAATGGTTGTTGTTATATTCAATGCTAGTTTCTCACGAGACTTTGCTCTAGGTTAGGCACTTAGTGTGACGGTATTGTGTGACTCACAAAAGGCGCGATTCGTAAATTTCTCTTTTATGTCGAAGGGCTAGTTTTCTGTCTCAAAATTTATTTCTGAGTTGGTCGTACGTGTGACATCCCGTGTAACCTCTCTCTAGCAGATGTGATTTGCACGACTCGAACTAGTCGTATCACTTGAAAGGGCCCCCTCACGACAACTTTGCCAACCAATTCTTTGTGTCGCTAATGCGATGCGTGTTCTCCAATTGCACTTGCAAGTGAGATGCAGTTTAACCATATGTGATACCTCAAGTTATCACACGGAACTATCACTCATTCACCACGAGTACCAATCGCATGAATTGAAAGGCTGATCTAACCACTTTTACCCTTCGTACAAGTTGAAGCACGCAGAAACACACACACCACGACTTTCACGACTTGAACAAGTGGTGAGTATTGGACAACCCTCATCGTCTTGTGGCGATTTGTTAAGATTTTGTTGTATGGGTTTGGGGATTAGTTAGGGTTGGGAGAGTTCAATTTAGTTAAGGATTGGGAAGGGTAAGAGTTCATCATGGTGTTTATGTTAGGATTACAAATGTAGGGGATTCTACAGCGATAGGCGTAGTCAGGGGTGACTTCCCATAACTAAATGCTAATAAGTATGCAAGAAGGATATTCAACTATTTCTACCTTATTAATATTCATTAGACTTCGCGTATAGTATATAAGCTTGTGTTAATTATTCACAGTTGTCAGTTTGACTAACTTTAGTTGGAGTCGCCCCCACCCACTCGCCCCTTCTGCTTACTTTATTAGCACTTACGTGTCTTCCCCATCGAGCTTGCTCGTCTGGGGGACTTCCCATAACTAAATGCTAATAAATATCTCCTCGGGATTTCGCCTTCTGGGCGAAATTTTAATCCCTGCAGGGGCAATAATGAACCGCATTCATACCCATTTCTTTATTAGCTGTAGCCAAAAGTCAAGAAACTGCACAAATATGAACATAAACATCTGTTAGAAATATTACGAGTGTGACAATTGTAATACGTGACAATTTTATCATATCGATCATTTAGCTATTTTGGAGATAATCAAGTACCAAAGACGTCAATCAAGATCATTTGTAACTTTAGATTTTTCAACAGTATATGTATTCAATATAGATCCTTCGCTTCACTTGAGACTAGAGCAGCTTTCGGGACGGTTATGGGTGTGACTTTTTACTGTGACTTTTAATTAAACAATCTGAAGTGAGTGAATAGTGTTGTGGTACTACATTTCCAACACTAAGTGGCACCTCCGACGGGACGACACTTGGAAAAATGGATCTGGATGGACTACTGAAGGATCTAGAGGCAAAACTACAAATCTTGGAATACATGAGAGGGAAGGGAGAAGACATCTTGTCCAAAGGGAATACTACGACCATCGAGCGACACCGCGACGGGTTGGTGGCGTTAGCAAAACAAGCAGATGAAATAAAGATGAAGGTGGAACAGGAAAAATTGGCAAAAGGTGATGCGCTGGAAGAGGTATGTGCATGGGGCTGTGGTATAGATAAGAGGATTGAGAGTGTGGACACAGAGATTGAACATTTAGGAAAATGTTTGAGGGAAGCGAAAATGCAATCGCAGTTGACCGAGAAGGAGAATGAGGGCGCACTAGCAGCGAAAGAAATGGAGCAACAACTCGAATTTGAGAGACAGAAACTAGAAATGAAGTTGGAGTATGAGAAGAAATCAGAAGAATTAAAAAAGGGAAAATCTGGGGATTCAGGAAACGCTCAGGCGAAGCTCCCAAAACTCTCGATAACCAAGTTTGACGGGTCCTTTGAAAATTGGCTTTCATTTTGGAATAAATTCACTGCCGAAATCGATTCCAAAGATTTACCCTCGATAACAAAGTTCGCTTACTTAAAGGAACTTATCGACACCAAGGTACGGGCTGATATTGAAGGTCTCCCTTTCAATTCAGAGGGGTACGAAAGGGCCAAAAATATTCTTAAATCCGAGTACGGAAAAACTTCGGAGATAGTGAACGCTTATGTGAGAAATATCATGGGTTTGCCCACTATCGTGACTACTCAAACAAAGGACATTGATGAATTCTACAAAAAGCTTCTGTTTAATGTTCAAAGTTTGGAGACACTCGGGAAATTGCGTGAGATCTCGGGAAATGTGAGAGCGGTACTTGACAAACTGAAAGGAATCAAAGCTGATTTAGTTCGCGGAGAAGAAGGGTGGAGAGATTGGGATTTCGGCCAGCTATTGCAGGCAATAAAACGTTGGAGGGACATAAACTGTGATTTACAAGTGAGCATAGATGGGAGTGGATCAAAAGGAAAAAATGATCGGAACGATGGGAATTCACGTCGGAGATCCTTCAACACACGTCAAGGGAACGGAAAACAGATGCGTAGTTGCGTGTACTGCGATAAAGAAGATCACATGTCTGCTAATTGCCCCCAAGTCGTGACAGTCGGAGATCGCCGAAAGATATTGACCCAAAAGCAATTATGTTTCAATTGCACAAGCAATAATCACAGAGCAGATAGCTGTAGAAGCGGCGGCTGTCACAACTGTCAACGGAAACACCACACATCAATTTGCGATCGCGGTCGACCAAACAGCGGGCGATTTATGACTGCGCAAAACAAGGGATCGGAGCAAGTCATTTATCCTGTAGTTGTTGTGGACGTAAATGGAGTCAAGTGTCGTGCACTGCTAGACACTGGGGCGGGCAGTTCATATGCTTCGTCTGCTATCTTGGATCATCTTGGAATTCGACCAGTTCGAGAGGAATTTAAACGTATTGAGATGATGCTCGGGTCCACTAGCAAGGTCATTGGAGTTTATGGCGTGACCATTAGCAGTTTAAGAGCGAATGCACAGAAAAATCGAGCAAACCGTGGCCACAGCTCAAAACCTAACCTACCCTCATTTTAAGTCTGTAATAAGGTTTTAATGAATTTAGAACACTGCTGAGGTTTAAATTTCAAAATGCGGCCGAATTTGGGAATTATTTGAGATTTTCGATTTCAACGGTCTGCGGGCCTAAAATTAGCCGCCGAACACGGCAATATAGCCTAGCGACAGAAATGAGCTGACTTTCATAAACGAGCGAATATATTGGCAATCTTCCACTTAAATCTCAAAAAACAGATATTAACAATTTCTAAACAGCACATTTTTTTAGATTTAGAGAATAAAATATCGACGAACGAGCACAATTTTGAAACGTAATTTGCATAATGCTTATACATACAACAATTTACCGCTAAAACCAAAATCGAATTTTCTATATGGGGGAATTCTCCAAATCACCCCAAATCCCGCTTACTACCTAATGAGATATGGTACTTCAACATTATCTGAAAGTTAGTCTGGTGTTCTTGCGAACGCTTGTAAAATAGACTGATTATTTTGAGGTTATTTCGCCCCAAACAACCGCTAATTGACCCCAGGGTCAACTGACACGTGCACGTCAACTTAGTTTTATGCGTCGATTTGAGCTCGTTAAAAGGGAGAAACTAACAAGATTCTTTTAATATGTACCTGTTTTAATGAAATACACGCAATCTTCAAAAGGAGAGGCCGTTAGATGGGTAATTTCTGTTCTTGAGATCTTGTAGATTGTACCATGGCGTCTGCGAGTGGACCTGAGTCTAGGTCTGTTTTCCCGTGGCTGCGAAATCAGAATAACATCATGAAATAATTCTCGCTCGAACCTTCGTAAATGAATCAGCTTTGCAGTGCCTTACCTGAGATAAAAAGTGGGCCGAATAGGAAAACATTCTATAAGCGCAATTTGGATCCTTTGCAGCACGTAGTGTATTTGCGAAGCGGCGATGGTATCAATGACTTTTTTTAAAATTAGTTACTAACCTCCGATTGCGTGACCAGGCAATTATCGATTGTCTCCTGCGAAAAATAAGTGCACGGGAAACCAAAGCTTTCGGATACAGTAAATTCATTTTCCTGTATGACCAGGTGTCCTTTGTTCTTATTTTAAAGGCGGTTAACTAAGATGATTAGCAAACATACTAACTGAATGTTCTGTTCTTCTGATTTTACCCCCAACCACTACGTATGAAAGGCAAATGGATTAAATTTTAAGATTCAAGGCGGTTTTAAGGCATGGGTTACCAGTGGATTAGTCAGACTTGTCATAAGGTGCATTGAACAGAAAATTACAGGCATGATATCTCTGCTATTGTGCGTCCATTAAGTGATTTTCCAGCAAACATTATTTTTTGACTTTTTTACCCCAAACGTTTTTTCCGTTCAATTCTTATCTATGAGATCTAAACTTAGTTAAATTTCTGTAATTTGTTGTTAAATGCAATTCTGCAAACAACTAAGTATTTAATTTTGCGTAAAAGCTACATGAAAATGTACTGTTTAGCCGTAAATCATTAAAAAGAGAAAGCATCATGCTTTCTCTTTTCAAGTCTAGTAGGACTTAAGCAATGGCATTGCTTAAGTCCTAGTAAATGTTCTCCATGTCTACTAAGGAGGAAAATTAAATAGTTTGCTGTTTTCAAGAAATTGTTCTTACCCATTGCGGTTTCAAACCAAGGATAGCAGCAAGTCTGTCGTGGTCATATACTGCTACTTCAGTGCAAACGAAGCATAGGCGCACAAGTCAGCGCTTGCGTTTAGTCAGGTGCCGAAAATGAAGTGGAAACTTAACCTCAAGGGCGTCCATGTTCGCTCCGGCTCGAAAAGGTAGAATCAGTTGTGCAGTAAAAAGTAATGCGAAAAACCTGCGGGGGCTAGGGAAAGAAAGGCGTCTTATTTTTCTTTGGCTTGTTCTATTTTCGCGACGTGGTACAGGCTACGAAATACTGACAAGCTCAGTATATGTCTTCACCACCGAGAGTCACTTGCCCTTAGCCGGACACTCCCCTCACGTATCATGTTTCGTTCCTAAAGTTATTTCAAAGCACAGAACCAAACCTAATCAGCGGCCGAAGGCATATTTTGCAAGAAACTAGTATCCTTGTGCCTATAGGTTCAGGAACGATTGATTACTACTAGAATTAATATCAGGGTCAGAATTTGAGTGCTACAATGGGAGGGAAGGAAGAATAGGAAACCGCCGCGCACACCTGTTAAGTCTTTTATAAACTTTCTCGTCCTGACTGTTTCAAAAAAGGGCGTTGTGGCTGCTATTTAATTTACAGTGTCTGTTGCAGGTGTCGAATTAATCTTACAGCAACTGGAAACGTGGCCACGCCTGCTGAAACTAAGATTGCTTGTAGGATGAACGGCTATATTCACGAGCGCGTTTTGTCCAGTGAACTGAGTGCGTAGTGTTTCTTAACGAAGGGATGGGGTGGGTCAAGTGAATAGTTCGGGGAACGTTTGCTCTCTTAAGGGGGGGGGGGGTATATTTGTTGATATCAGGAGTTCTGGCCTGGATAGAGTCGTTGTAAAGCTATTTTTGCTTCGGAGTATCGGTTTACCGGAAGCTGAGCAAGGAAAAGTCAATGGTACATTTATGGAATAATAATAGAGATTCTCATGGTCTAACAGTGCGAAGATTAGACTTCTGGTAAGGTGGCAACGATCAAGGCCCGCATTATAATTCATGATAATTGAAGGTCATGATGTAGAAAAAGCGACTAAAATGGTGGATGCCATGCAATCCTCTCGGGTTGGGGCGGCGTACCTGGCCTTAACGGTTGCCCCTGCGACAGAAGGCAAGCATGCCCAGATTGTCCACGGGTTGCTAAATGAGACCGTCCCTTTCTTAGTACCCGTTCCCTGTCTTATAATTAGACCCGGGCAAATTTCTCGAGATTGCACCATCATTTTGGGCTTAAAGCTTCCAAAGTCCAACAATAATAGCGCATGTTCGCGACGGTTTTTTAAGTCAGTCAAGTTCTTAAACCAGGCCTTAAACGGCCAGTTTTAAGTGTCGATAACAGTTAAAAAGGCATACAAGCCTCATGCAAAAGACAGTGGGAAGGAAGTGCACATCGGTGATGGGGAAAAAATGGAGTAGCCCACCGTTATTTAGGGTGTGGATCTTTCGAAACATTGTGGACAGATATGCATTGTTTAAAGTTTTAGACAAACCAGGTGTAAATTTATAGTAACAAACTGTTAAATATACATCAGCAAGATTTTTGCGAATCCTATTTTTCGCTGGAGACTATCGTTTACTGGCTGGTCACGCAATCAAAGGTAACGTACTTTCCCACGTTTACTCACCTTTCGCTCTGCAATACACTGCGTTCCACAAAGGATCCAAATTGCGCTAGAAATGTTTGCTTTTCGGCCCACTTTTTATCTCAGGTAAGGCACTGCAAAACTGATTCACTTACGAAGATTCGAGGGAGAATTATTTCTTGATGTTATTCTGATTTCGCAGCCACGGGAAAACAGACCTAGACTCAGGTCCACTCGCAGACGCCATGGTACAATCTACAAGATCTCAAGAACAGAAATTACCCATTTAACGGCCTCTCCTTTTGAAGATTGCGTGTATTCCATTAAAACAGGTACATATTAAAAGAATCTTGTTAGTTTCTCCCTTTTAACGAGCTCAAATCGACGCATAAAACTATAAGTTGACGTGCACGTGTCAATTGACCCTGGGGTCAATTAGCGGTTGTTTGGGGCGAAATAACCTCAAAATAATCAGTCTATTTTACAAGCGTTCGCAAGAACACCAGACTAACTTTCAGATAATGTTGAAGTACCATATCTCATTAGGTAGTAAGCGGGATTTGGGGTGATTTGGAGAATTCCCCCATATAGAAAATTCGATTTTGGTTTTAGCGGTAAATTGTTGTATTTATAAGCATTGTGCAAATTACGTTTCAAAATTCTGCTGGTTCGTCGATATTCTATTCTCTAAATCTAAAAAATGTGCCGTTCAGAAATTGTTAGATATCTACTTTTTGAGATTTAAGTGGAAGATTGCCAATATATTCGCTCGTTTTTAAAAATCAGCTCAATTCTGTCACTGGGCTATTTTCCCGAGTTCGGCGGCTAATTTTAGGCCCGCTGACCGTTGAAATCGAAAATCTCAAATAATTCCCAAACTCGGTCCCATTTTGAAATTTAAACCTCAGCAGTGTTAAAAACTCATTAAAACCTTATTACAGACTGAAAATGAGGGTAAGTTAGGTTTTGAGCTGTGGCCACGATTTGCCGATTTTGCTCGATTTTTCTGTGCATTCGCTCTTAAATGGGAAGTTCCGGTTGAAAACCGAAGTCACGAAAGTTGACCGTGGAACTTTGTTGTCACTCGACAACCCAAAATATGGCGAGGTATTACAGAAATATACCCATCTGGAAAGGGTACATATGGATGATGATGATACAAAGGCTGAACTTCCCGTCCACATTATACTTGGAGCAAGCGACTACGCAAAAATCAAGACTGAAAACAAACCAAAAATTGGACGTCCTGGGGAGCCTGTAGCGGAATTAACACAATTTGGATGGACAATTATGTCACCAGGAAAGGAAGTGGACCTTTCTAACATGTTTCTAACACAAACGGCCGCGACAGACTATGAGGAACTATGCAAACTGGATGTCCTGGGATTGCGAGATAAACCAAGTGCAGATCGATCAGATGTGTATGAAGACTTCAAAGAACAATTGACTCGAAGTCCGGAAGGCTGGTACGAAACAGGGCTACCCTGGAGAGGAGACCACCCTACTTTGCCAAACAACAAGACGGGTAGTTTGAAGCGTCTCGACAGTACCATAAGAAAACTGGAGAAAAAAGGAATATTAGAGCAGTACGATGCCATCATCAAAGATCAGCTTGCAGAGAACATAGTAGAACCAGTGGGAGAACACATGGTGGGGCGAGAGTTCTATATTCCCCACAAGCCTGTGATCAGGGAGACCGCTGAAAGTACGAAGCTTCGCATTGTCTACGACGCTTCGGCTCGTGCCCACGACAAGGCGCCTTCACTGAATGACTGCCTCCATGCAGGTCCACCTTTGCAAAATCAACTATGGGCGGTACTGGTACGAGCGCGATTTCACTCAGTTCTTACAACGGGAGACATGAAGCAAGCCTTTTTACAAGTTAGGATCCGCGAGCAAGATCGTGATGTTATGCGATTTCATTGGATAACTGATTGTGAGACGAGACGGGTGGAGACTTTGCGTTTCACCAGAGCATTGTTTGGACTTGCCCCATCGCCGTTTCTGCTGGGGGGAGTGGTTCAGCAACATTTAGAAAATTGTCGTGAGCAGTACCCAAAAGTTGTGGAAGAAATAGAAAAGAGCCTTTACGTGGACGATTTGATCAGCGGTGGCCCAACGATACCAGCA
The DNA here is from genome assembly GCA_964035525.1 of Porites cylindrica. Classification (NCBI taxonomy): domain Eukaryota; kingdom Metazoa; phylum Cnidaria; class Anthozoa; order Scleractinia; family Poritidae; genus Porites; species Porites cylindrica. The sequence goes on along the minus strand of OZ037784.1, from coordinate 30,177,299 downwards.
GCTAGACAAGTCAAGGAGACTTCAAGTGACATATTCGCACAAGGTGGTTTCACTCTTCACAAATGGCATTCGAACGCCAGGGAACTAGATACAGTAAACATACAGATTAGCGATGAGACAAGCGACACACAGGAAACCTATGCTAAGCAGCAGCTAGGCGTCCCGCAGAGAGGACAGGGAGCACTTCTAGGCGTTTCTTGGGACATGGTGGCAGACACCATTCAAGTCAAGTTTCCCCCTGAACGCGCCCAACCCACAAAGAGAGGCCTGTTGGCTAAAGTGGCCAAGATTTACGACCCTCTGGGTCTGGTTTCACCTACAACGCTTTGTGGAAAATTATTATATCGCGAGACCTGTGATCTAAAGATAGCGTGGGACAAAGAAATTCCAGAACAGCTGTCCAGGAAGCTGACACGGTGGGAAGAAGAGTTGCCTTCGGGAGTCGGCATCTCCAGAGCTCTGCCTCTGCACAGGGAGCCCATCAGTAATATCGACCTTCATTGCTTTGGGGATGCTAGTGGTAAGGGAGTCTGCGCAGCTCTGTACGCGGTGATTACACAGACCTCTGGTTCTGGTGTGGGACTTGTGACAGCAAGAGCACGGCTAGCGAAGACGGGCCTCAGCATACCGCGTTTAGAATTGGTCTCAGGACACATGGCCACCAATTTGATTACAAATGCAAGAGATGCCTTGAAGGGGTTCCCGATCGGTGAGCTTCACTGTTGGCTTGATAGCACCGTAGCCTTACACTGGATAAAGGGAGCCGGTGAATACAAGCAATTCGTTGGAAATCGTGTCAGAAAAATCCGAGAGCACCCAGAAATAAAGTGGCGTCATGTGACCAGTGAGGAGAACCCTGCTGACCTTGGAAGTCGCGGCGGAAGCGTGGAAGGGGTAGAGCTGTGGTGGAAAGGACCCAAGTGGCTAGCAGATAGAGAACAATGGCCACGTGACGTCGTGACAGTGAGTACACCTGAAAGCCAAGCAGAAGCTAAAGTAATACGAGAGGTGTTTGCAGGAGCACGTGACAAAACAGACGAGTTTGACGCATTACTGGAGAAGTTTTCTCTCTGGAAAACGTTCAGAGTTGGAGCTTGGATTTTACGTTTTGTAAACAACACCCGCAAACGAAAGAGTGAAAGAACCATTGGGCCAATCGCGACTGAGGAAATAGAACAACAGAAGTGTTTCTGGACTGCACGTGCGCAAAGGAGCGGAAAAAACTTGGAGAAGTTCGAGAACGACAAACTACAATTAAATCTTCAAGAGAGACGTGACGGGCTACTAGAGTGCCGAGGGAGAATTCAGGGAGATTACCCCATTTATCTCCCTGAAACACATCCTTTCACAGAGAAGATGATTATGCAGTCTCACTTAGCCACTCTGCATGGGGGAGTGGGACTAACGATGACAAAGGTTCGCGAGGGACATTGGGTCCCAAGATTAAGACGACTAGTAAAAAGAGTCATAAAGAACTGCTATGGATGCAAGAGATTCCAGGCAACAGCATTATCAAAGCCACCACCTGGCAACTTACCAAAAGATCGAACTGAAGGAACGGCAGCGTTTCAAGTGGTTGGTGTCGACTTCGCCGGGCCTTTAAAGTATCGGAAGGGAAAGAAGAACGAGGCCAAGGCGTACATCGTACTCTACGCATGTAGCCTAACCCGAGGGATCTACCTAGAGTTGTTACCAAACATGGAGACCAAAGAATTCATGAGCAGTTTAAAGAGGTTTATAGCACGTCGAGGGCGCCCAGAGACTTTCTATTCTGACAATGGGAGAACTTTCGTTGGTGCAGCTAGGCTACTGAAGACCATCATGAGCGACGAGGCGTTTCACGACTACCTGGCGCACAACGGGATCAAGTGGAAGTTCAATTTAAGTAGAGCTCCCTGGTGGGGTGGCCAATTCGAGCGGTTAATAGGACTGGTTAAAAGAGCACTTCACAAGACCATCGGTTCAGGAATGCTGACGTGGGAAGAACTGCAGGATGTTATACTTGACGTAGAAGTGACGCTGAACGACCGTCCGCTGAGCTATGTTGAGGACGACCTTCAACTTCCAGTACTAACACCAAATTCATTGCTTTTCGGACGACCCAATCCACTGCCTGATCTGGAGTGTCATCATTTAGAAACCCCAGACTTGCGAAAACGTGCCAGGTACCTCAAACGCTGCAAGGATGTGATGTGGAAGCGTTGGACCGATGAGTACTTAAAGGGACTTCGTGAGCGACATCTCCTTAAACACTCAGCTGCACCTACTACCATAGCTGTCGGTGACGTGATGCTGATCAAAGAAGACGAGAGGAACCGAGGAAAATGGAAGATGGGGATTGTTTACGAACTCATTGTTGGGCGTGATGGAGTTGTAAGAGCGGCAAAGCTGCGAGCCGGGAACTCGTACCTCGAGCGAGCTTTACAACAGCTGTACCCCCTCGAGTTGGCATGTGATCGGGATACAGGGAGATCAAGGAGCCAGCTGAACCCTGACGCCGAAGCATTTACCCCAAAACAGACAAGGCGTGCTGCGCAAGAAGCCAGAGACCGCATTGCAGCTGTGACTGCCGATGCTGAAGAAGACTTTGAACAATCACTTTGTTAATCTGAGAACTTGCCACTAGGGCTGTTATCAATTAAGTGAACGTTTTTAGTCAGAACTTTTATACAATCATTTTAGTTTCGTTGTTTTTTAGAGAATAACTTCATTTATCGACGAACATTTGCTCTCTTCGAGACAAATGGGGGGAGAATGTTAGAAATATTACGAGTGTGACAATTGTAATACGTGACAATTTTATCATATCGATCATTTAGCTATTTTGGAGATAATCAAGTACCAAAGACGTCAATCAAGATCATTTGTAACTTTAGATTTTTCAACAGTATATGTATTCAATATAGATCCTTCGCTTCACTTGAGACTAGAGCAGCTTTCGGGACGGTTATGGGTGTGACTTTTTACTGTGACTTTTAATTAAACAATCTGAAGTGAGTGAATAGTGTTGTGGTACTACATTTCCAACACATCTCTTTATTAAAAATAACTCTTCAATATAAAGCGTGAAATACAGCCAGTCTTGTGAGTGTATCTTAACAACGCTGCACAGAATCTTACTAACATATATTATTGCTCTTGAAAAAAAAAAATTTGTACATGAGATGGAAATTCAATTTGATAATTTTATTTACAAATTTGTCAGACAAACAGAAACATTTCTGTCGTAAAGAAATTAGACAAAATAGCAGGATCTCTGGTAGCTTATTTGTTATGAAATTGAATTTTCGAAATAAATCACATCTATCATTCATCGAATGTTTTTTTTACATCAATTCCCCCAAAATATTCATTAAAATAGGAACAAAAAACCACGCTAGGAAAAACGGGTCAAAGGAGACGAGTATATTCACATATTTTGTGGCCTTCACTGAGAAAGACTGTACAAAACTCTTCAACATTAATGTTAAATTCTCTTTTCTGTTTCGAAAAATCATCGTGAAGGCACAATTTTTAAATCAACTACGATGGTCTCTTCAATGTGTGACATACTGTAAAGCACTTGTTACTTCCGCTGTCATGCAAAGTACCTTCACCGTGTTAACTTGATGCCAAAATTCAACGGCTAGGTTGCTGAATGAAACCAAAAAACCCAAAAGTGAGATTCATGAACACAAGCTTTCACAAAACGTCACACCAAACTGCATTTAGAGGTACAGAAAAGTAACATCATTCGGGCCTGAGGTAGCCACCCTGTGCATAAGCTGAAGGTGACTACCCCGGTCTAGTCACATGGACCGACTGACAGGACTGGATGGAGTATGTACTACTGCTGATCTGATTAAGGATGATATCACGTTCCCTCCTCACACACGACAGGATCTGTAGTCTGGTTTGAGTCATGGTTCCAGTATCCCAGCTCAGTGACCGCACTGTCCTCTTCTGAGGGGCGAAGCTACTGCCGAGCTGAGGCTGTTCCTCTGCGCTTTGATGCGGGGTGGTGCATGTTTCCATAATTGGACTGTCTGTTGAGGAGAATAAAAAAAGAAACTCAACTTAGAAGCTGAATGGAATGATGGAGTGAAAAAAAGAACCTAAACGGCTTTTAACAACCGTAACTTCAACGCCCTTCCTCTTTCTAGGGGGTGGCGGGGTGTCCGATACATTTTCTACGATCTCGAGCATTTATCACAACCCCCCCCCCCCACCCCACCCCCACCAAACACGAATACTTCACTTCACTCGAATCCCTTGAATGCTCTCGCGCAGTAACGATAAAGATGGGCCACTAACGCACAGCGTTACCTTCTTAGAGTAATGCATGGAATATAAGTTTGATATACAGTAAAAACCCACGAGTAAGAACCCGCATTTTCCCAAGTTAGCCTGAACAGGTTCTTAAATAAACGATTTTAGAAAATAAGAACCTATTTCAAAGTGCACGCAAAACAGAAAAAAGGGGGTCTAACTGGCAAATTTTAGCCTAACAGGTTCTTACTCGAGGGTTTTTACTGTAATATGGCTTTAAGATTACAAACTATTGATTGAAAAAGGCAAAAAAAATTACCTTCTGGAGTACTGCATTCCATCGCTGTATAAGTTGTAGAAGTTTCAGAACAAGACACGTGTGGCCGTGTATTGAGTAAAGTCTTCGCTTCGCTCTCTCTATAAGAAAGAAAGATTAATACAGTCGGTCAGACCCTAGTTAGGGATACGCTACGTTAGGCTATCTCTTCGACGAAAGAAACTAAAAGCCTTAATGATGTATAAAACCATGAATGACCTTGCTCCGGAATATCTACAAAGTCTTTTCTCTCAGCGTCACTCTGCTTACAACTTAAAAAACTCTGAGGCAAGGCTCACCCTGTCCAAACCAAGCACCAATTATTTGAAACGAAGCTTCTCTTACAGCGGGGCCATGTTATGGAATAACTTGCATCCGCTGAGCATTTTAAGCCAAATATCAAGAAGGTAGCTGATATATCGGATTCCCACACGGCAATCATGTAAAGCAGTTGTAATTAGTTTTAGTTTTTAACTTGCGCTTAACTGATGATTTCCAGTGTTTAAATACAGATTTACATACATACATACATACGCTGCATTACAAGTGCCAGCTCTGGTGCATGTAAAAAATTAATGTCAAACTGCTAAACAATACGTCATACTAAAGCTAAATTCACTCTAAACCGGACAGCCGGCGCGAAAATCTATTCGGTATAATGTAAACACCTATCCGACATGTAAATCTCCAATTTATAGATCGGCGCGGCTAAGCTTCGCTTCGTTGCAGAAGTCGCGCCCACCGAAATCACCGTTCTTATGTGTGTGAAAAGAATCCCTATCCGGTATGGTTTTCGTGCTATTCGGTATAGTAGGCTGATTTAGCAACGAAAGCGCGCGGAAAGGACTAAACTCGACTTCCGGTGCCCAATTTGCCGCTCTGCCATTGGTCAAGCCAGTTGTTTGATTTGCGCGCGCCGTCGTAATATGACGTTCCCGTTCTGTTGCTATATCAGCCTAGTGTGAAAGCCTACGTCACTGCAAGTGGGGTAACTTTTAAGACCATATTTGGAGAAGAGTTGTGCCCGCCTCAGATTCCCACATAGAAACATAAAAGGGAAACCTCACCCTGCAAACGTAGTCAAGAATTCTTGGACATTCATGACACCAATCTACAATAGAAAAAAAAACAAAACAAGTTATACTTAACTCGTCCTGCATGGATTTTCAGTTATATAATCTAATTAAACTTACCCCGCGTTCCAAAAACCACGGTACCTCCACTCTGTCTTTGTCCATATCTGTTGAAATAAAAGAAACGGCTTGATGTTACAAAGAACTGTTTCCATTGATGTAATACTGATTCACCTCTTTTGAAACCAGAAGGGAAATGGGTCGAGTTCACTTTCGCAAAGACTTCTGGGACTGTTTCCAGGGCTGGGAAAAAATTGACCAATAGCTGACCGGCGCGTCATCAGTAACGATCCCAGAATCAATTGCGGGACGGATTTCGGCTTCAGTTCCTCTCTCCTTTCTAAAGTGGCGAATAACAGGTGCAAACTCACGGAAACCGGTCGTTTCGATACGACCTCAAGCACTAACATCATACAAAGATTTTGATCACTTCAAGTATAGTCTGCGCGTGAACAAGAAAACATTTGGGGTTAATATTCGTCTTTGTTTAAGCCAAGTACGTACAATTATTTACACCTCGACAGGATAAACTTGTATCAAAACGACTTGTATCGAAACAACCGATGACTGACCACAGTTGGGCGAATGAGCGCTCGCCGGCATACCTGACAGTAGAATGATGTGTCTGTAAACAGAGATGAGTTCAATCTGCAGCTTGAGTGAAGTCTGTAGATATCGTTGAGTTGCAGGAATACCTTCAGTCACATAGCCCTGCGTAAAATTAGACTTTGTTTTATGACAAGTTACCCACGAAGGTGCGGGTGCCCATGAAGGACAGCGTTTAACTTGCCGATTGGCAATATTTATCAGGGGAGTGGGTGCTAATTGTGAGAACTGTTGGCGATAAGCAAGTGAAAAAATGCAAATAATGAAGACAACTATGACAACGGTCCTGAGGGTCAACCACCCTACCTCTCACAGGAATGTGTAACACTGATCTCTTGATAGGATAAAGAAGGAGAACTCTACTGAACACAGAACCGTAAAGTGACCAAGAAGCGGCTGGGATGGGAGAGATGGGAGGCAAAAAGCGGCAAAACTACACAAAGTAAACCAGCAGGGCAAATCTACGTGGCGTTGACTCAAATGCGTATGCCAGCGAAAAATCTCCCACTCAATTATAATTATTGATAACAGAGACCTTTAGCATCTGGTTTTTCATGGAAAACCGCAAACCGTAAAACCGAGAATGTCACGTGAGCACGGTCTTGCGGTCGCGTTTGCAGTTTGCAGTTCATGTTTGAACAGCAGGAAGGACGTCCAGCGGGCAAGTGAGATAAATTACAGGAAATAAACGCAAGGTTCCATGCACAGTTTCAGGTCGATTTACACAGTTTTGATCAAAACATTCTCAGTTTGGAGAATAGTTTATTCTAAACCATAAGAAAAGATTTAATTAGAAGTTTGATTTTTCGCTATTTCTATTTCACTTTTTACATTTAGTTCATTTCATTTGCCTGAAGAAAGCCTTAGAAATTTAAAGGACGTTTGATCAATTCACGCTCGCGCATTCTAGTGTTATTTTAAATTTTAAAGCGGAAGGACATCTGCCTTGTGAGCGGGGAATAAGTCAGCACAGAATTTGATGGTCGGCGAATTTCTGTAATCGTCCATCGTTTTGCTAGTGATAAGCTAGCCGTTGAGTCATTCACTCGTCTTGTTTGTTCTGCTTGTTTTGGACCGAGTCTTATTCCGGTCAAAGAAAGAGAAAGAGTGTCTAGCAAGGTTCAGCTGAAGGTTTCCAATCAAAGATTTGTGAACTCGTGTCTGGCAAACTCACTTAGTGTTAAAATATACACTGTTCTACGTACCTTATAACTTCATCTGCACTTAACGAGTGTCTTTTGGTCCATAACTTTCATAACAACTGCTCCACAGAATGTCACTGATAACACGTAACGCAAAAGAGTATCAAAGTATGACTGCACAATTCATGTCACAAAATCTACCTATTGTAAGCTGTTCCTTCGGGATTTTTGTGTTTTACGTCATCCTAACCATTTCGTACTTGCGGGCGCAAACAATAGAAACGTCATCATTTACCTACCGATTCCTCGCGGCCCCTGTTCAAGCAAATCGAGATTTTTTCTGTATTGACTGTATATATCAACCGTAAGCACTTTCCTTAATATACGTGCGAGTTACTAGAGTGCCTCCTCGGGATTTCGCCTTCTGGGCGAAATCCCTGCGGGGGCAATAACGAACCGCATTCATACCCATTTCTTTATTAGCTATAACCAAAAGTCAAGAAACTGCATAAATATGAACATAAACATCTCTTTATTAAAAATAACTCTTCAATATAAAGCGTGAAAAACAGCGAGTCTAGTGAGTGTATCTTGACAACGCTGCACAGAATCTCACTAACATATATTATTGCTCTTGAAAAAAAAAATCTTTTGTTACAACTTTAAAAATAAATTTGTACATGAGATGGAAATTCAATTTGATAATTTTATTTACAAATTTGTCAGACAAACAGAAACATTTTTGTCGTAAAGAAATTAGACAAAATAGAAGGATCTCTGGTAGCTTATTTGTTATGAAATTGAATTATAGAAATAAATTACATCTATCAATCATCGAATGTCAATTTACATCAATTCCCCAAAAATATTCATTAAAATGGAAAACAAAAAACCACGCTAGGAAAAAAGGGTCAAAGGAGACGAGTGTACTCACAAATTTCGTGGCCTTCACTGAGAAAAAATACAAAGACTGCACAAAACTCTTCAACATTAACGTTAAATTCTCTTTTCTGTTTCGAAAAATCATCGTGAAGGCACAATTTTTAAATCAACTACAATGGTCTCTTCAATGTGTGACATACTGTAAAACACTTATTACTTCCGTTGTAATACAAAGTACCTTCACCGTGTTAGCTTGATGCCAAAATTCAACGGCTACGTTGCTGAATGAAACCAAAAAACCCAAAACTGAGTGGAAAAAAAATACTCCTTCTAATCCTTGAGCAATTCATGAACACAAGCTTTAACAAAACGTCACACCGAACTGCATTTAGAGGTACAGAAAAATAATATCATTCGGGCCTGATGTAGCCACCCTGTGCATAGGCTAAAGGTGACTACCCCGGTCTAGTCACATGGACCGACTGACGGGACTGGATGGAGTACTACTGCTGATCTGATTAAGGATGATATCACGTTCCCTCCTCACACACGACAGGATCTGTAGTCTGGTTTGAGTCATGGTTCCAGTATCCCAGCTCAGTGACCGCACTGTTCTCTTTTGAGGGGCGAGGCTACTGCCGAGCTGAGGCTGTTCCTCTGCGCTTTGATGCGGGGTGGTGCATGTTTCCATAATTGGACTGTCTGTTGAGGAGTCAGACATTGGCGTGCCCTCTGATGTCGGACAGGGAGCATCATCTGTTTAAAATAAAGAATAAAAAAAAACTCAACTTAGAAGCTGAATGGAATGATGGAGATGAAAAAAACAACCTACACGGCTTTCGACAACCGTTACTTCAACGCCCTTCCTCTTTCTAGGGGGTGGCGGGGTCTCCGATTGCGTCAACTAAATACATTTTCTACGATCTCGAGCATTTATCACAACCCCCCCCCCACCCACCCCACCCCACCCAAATACCAATACTTCACTTCACTCGAATCCCTTGAATGCTCTCGCGCAGTAACGATAGAGATGGGCCACTAACGCACAGCGTTACCTTCTTAGGGTAATGCATGGAATATAAGTTTGATATACAGTAAAAACCCGCGAGTAAGAACCCGCATTTTCCCAAGTTAGCCTGAACAGGTTCTTAAATAAATGGTAATTGGCACAAATTTAGGCTATTTACGCTCTTAATTTCTAAAGAAAAACAAATACATTGCAGCTAAGGGTATTTAGTGGTCTTCTGCGTATTGCTTATGTAAAATTTTTAAACCATTACAATACAGTTGGAGTGATAAAGCACCCCCCTCTCTAAAGAGGATCCTGAATGTTGACTTATCTTACTTGCCAGAAGTATCTTACTTAAGTGTTCAGAATTGTCTTATAAATTTTAGAAGATAAGAACCTATTTTAAAGTATACGCAAAACAGGTTTTTTTTTATAAAGGGGGTCTAACTGGCAAATTTTAGCCTAACACGTTCTTACTCGCGGGTTTTTACTGTAATATGGCTTTAAGATTAAAAACTATTGACTGAAAAAGGCAAAATAAAAATTACCTTCTGGAGTACTGCATTCCATCGCTGTATAAGTTGTAGAAGTTTCAGAACAAGACACGTGTGGCCGTGTATTGAGTAAAGTCTTCGCTTCGCTCTCTCTATAAGAAAGAAATAAAAATACAGTTATATGACCAAGGTCGGTCAGACCCTAGTTTGGGATACGCTACGTTAGGCTATCTCTTCGACGAAAGAAACTAAAAGCCTTAATGATGTATAAAACCATGAATGACCTTGCTCCGAAATATCTACAAAGTCTTTTCTCTCAGCGTCACTCTGCTTACAACTTAAGAAACTCTGAGGGAAGGCTCACCCTGTCCAAACCAAGCACCAATTATTTGAAACGAAGCTTCTCTTACAGCGGGGCCATGTTATGGAATAACTTGCCCAAAAACTTGAAAAATGCTGCATCCGCTGAGCATTTTAAGCCAAATATCAAGAAGGTAGCTGATATATCGGATTCCCACACGGCAATCACGTAAAGCAGTTGTAATTAGTTTTAGTTTTTAACTTGCGCTTAACTGATGATTTCCCGTGTTTAAATAAAGATTTACGTACATACACACATACGCTGCATTACAAGTGCCAGCTCTGCTCAAATCCCTTATATAGCGGTGATAATTTAGTGAACCAAGCTTATGAAAACAAAAGCCCCTGCCGAAATGGACGCCTGAAGCATGTAAAAAATTTGTGTCAAACTGCTAAACAATACGTCATACTAAGGCTAAATTCACTCTAAACCGGACAGCCGGCGCGAAAACCTATTCGGTATAGTGTGAATACCTATCCGACATGTAAATCTCCAATTTATTGATCGGCGCGGCTAAGCTTCGCTTCGTTGCAGAAATCGCGCCCACCGAAGTCACCGTTCTTATGTGTGTGAACAGAACCCCTATCCGGTATGGTTTTCGTGCTATTCGGTATATAGTAGGCTGATTTAGCAAGGAAAGCGCGCGGAAAGGACTAAACTCGACTTTCGGTGCCCAATTTGCCGCTCTGCCATTGGTCAAGCCAGTTGTTTGATTTGCACGCACCGTCGTAATATGACGTTCCCGTTCTGTTGCTAAATCAGCCTAGTGTGAAAGCCTACGTCACTGCAAATGGGGTAACCATATTTGGAGAAGAGTTGTGCCCGCCTCAGATTCCCACATAGAAACAATAAAGGGAAACCTCACCCTGCAAACGTAGTCAAGAATTCTTGGACATTCATGACACCAATCTACAATAGAAAAAAAAAACAAAACAAGTTATACTTAACTTGTCCTGTATGGATATTAAGTTATATAATCTGATTAAACTTACCCCGCGTTCCAAGAACCACGGTACCTCCACTCTGCCTTTGTCCATATCTGTTGAAATAAAAGAAACGGCTTGATGTTACAAAAAACCGTTCCCATTGATGTAATACCGATTCGCCACTTTTGAAACCAGAAGGGAAATGGGCCGAGTTTACTTTCGCACAGACTTCTGGGACTGTTTCCAGGGCTGGGAAAAAATTGGCCAATAGCTGACCGACGCGTCAGCAGTAACGATCCCAGAATCAATTGCGGGACGCATTTCGGCTCCAGCTCCTTCCTAAAGTGGCGAATAACAGGTGCAAAGTTACGGAAACCGGTCGTTTCAATGCGACCTTAAGCACTGACATTATACAAAAATTTTGATCACTTCAAGTGTAGTTTGCGCGTGAACAAGAAAACATTGGGGGTTCATATTCTTCGCTGTTTAAGCCAAGTACGTTAAACTATTTACACCTCGACAGGATAAACTTGTATCAAAACGACCTGTATCGAAACAAGCGATGACCACAGTTGGGTGAATGAGCGCTCGCCGGCATACCTGACAGTAGGATGATGTGTCTGTAGACAGAGATGAGTTCAATCTGCAGCTTGAGTGAAGTCTGTAGATATCGTTGAGTTGCAGGAATACCTTCAGTCACATAGCCCTGCGTAAAATTAGACTTTGTTTTATGAAAAGTTACCCAAGAAGTTGCGATAGCCCGTGAAGGACTGCGTTTAACTTGCTGATTGGCAATATTTATCAGGGGAGTGGGTGCTACTTGTGAGAACTGTTGGCGATAAGCAAGTGAATGTGCACAAAATGCAAATAAGGAGGACAACCATGACAACCGTCCTGAAGGTCAACCACCCTACCTCCCACCGGAATCTGTGACACTGATCTGTTGATAGGATAAAGAGGCAGAACTCTACTGAACACAGAACCGTAAAGGGACCAAGAAGCGGCTGGGATGGGAGAGATGGCAGGCAAAACGCGGCAAAACTACACAAAGTAAACCAGCAGGGCAAATCTACGTGGCGTTGACTCAAATACGCATGCCAGCGAAAAATCTCCCACTTAGCTATGATAATTGATAATGGAGACCTTTAGCATCAGGTTTTTCATGGAAAACCGCAAACCGCAAACTTGAGAATGTCACGTGACCACGGTTTTAAGGTCGCGTTTGCAGTTTGCAATTTACGTTTGAACGGCAGGATGGACATCCAGAGGGTAAGTGACTTACGGCAAGGTTTTTTGCCACTAAAAAGTGTACAGCCTCACGTTTAAAGGCACGAAGTAGCTTTCTTTATCCATCTGCGATGTACTTGTTAGATTTTTGAACTCGAATAAATAAATTATCCCTGTTTTTTGGGCGATAAAAGTAATGCACTTTCACTTGACTAAAAACAACATGGCGGTACTAAACAATGAGCGCCTTGCTAAAATTTGAAATCTCGGTAACGTAAGACTGGAAACGCGCAACTGAAAACTAATTTTGCGGTTCCCCATGAAAAACCTAATGCTAAAGGTCTCCAATCTCATTTTCAAACGTGCTTTTTTTTCACTGCAAGGCAGTTCATTCTTTAAAACAATTATTAGAAAATTTAGAGATTTGTATCTCGTCGCTTCATGTGGTGAGCAGTTTCTTCTGTTAATTGAAGGTTTCTCATCCACAAAACAGCACTTCGCAAAAAACAGCAATCAGCAAAAACACAGCAATCAAATCGTCAGCCATCTTACCTTGGGAAGGACTGTGATGAAGCCTTCATCCTTGTATCGACGAAGAAGATTCTAAGGGCAAACAAATTTACATATGCTCAGCCTGTTAAGATCTGATGGCATTTCTATGGCTTCTCCTACCAAAAGCAGTTAATTTTTTTAACACGGTGTGCATCTTATGCGCATGAGTATAGAGAATGAATAAGTTAATTTTGGGACGAAGTTGAGAAAATAACTTGAATTTATCACGCGAACGAACTCCCGGGCGGCGATGCTATCCAGTCGCAGCCTCCCCCGCAGACATTGTTAGGCGTGCGTCACGCGTTCCTTCTCCGACGCATGGCTAAGAATGTCTGCGGGGGAGGCTAATCCAGTCGTTCTTAGTGTCGTCATGCAACGCGTGCCCTGAGTAGCAGAGGCTTTTCTCGAGTACGGCGGGACTTTTCGGTGTTGGCCGAAGGACGACACATCTTCGGCCGTATCTTTCGCGCGGGTCACTTTTAAGACTTGACAGAAACCGGAAACCGCGCTAGAAAAGTCTCTGGCACCCAGGGTATGCAACGCTCCGTGAAGACAGAATGAAGGGCTTGGAAGAGTACAGAGGAGAAGTCTTTTTTTACGAGAAAAAAGTGAGGAAAACAAATACCGTACTTACCAACGCCTTTGAGTCTCTTTTCGACAGCGGCCTGTTTGAAACGCAACCACAAAAACGAATGACAAAGCAATGTTACTAATAATGTAAGAAAACACTTCGGACCTTCAACAGTCTCAAATTCCAAAAAAGGGAGTAAGACTTGAAAATGTGATTTTAGTGCATAAACAATATCACGGTGTGAAAATCCAAGCAAAATTAATCGACAGAAGTGCAATTCCTTTCGTTATTGTTGTTGTTGTTTTATTTTAACGTCGTGTTAACGTTAGTTTGTCCTTAATATTACACTTGCTTACCTGTTCATGGACAGCCTCTTGTAACCGTTTCTACTGATATTCAAGACCCAAACAAACTTCTGGTGCGCCAAGCTCTGTTCCTTAAGATAACGTAACAGACCTGCCAGGTAATCTGCAGAGAATAACAACTTTGACATCAACTCTCTAAGAGATTTACACAGGCCGCGTAAACACAAATCCAGGCATTTTTTGAAACCGCATATCTTTTAATACCCGGATTCGAGCGGTGTAAAAAACGTGCGCCATCGGATTCACTGGTTTCGTGTGGACGGAAGGTGGATTCGTGAAAAAAGAGACTCTTAGATTCGAAGACGAGAACGACTACGAGTATGAGATTTGACTTACATTTTTTTCGCGTATTCTCAAAACATAGGTACCCCGGAAAGCTTCATCGTACTTTAGAATCACCAGAAAAGTTAGCACTGTTATCATTATTATACTCTTGTGGCTACGAGGTCAAGCCCTCTCCCGATCGCAAAATGATAAAACTTGTAACATTTGATAACTCGTTTCCACTACTGCGACACGACGGCTATCACGTTTTCCCGCCAAAATGACGCTGGCTCACGCGCGAGCAATACTCAAGATTAAGAAAATCTCCTTCTCGTACTCGTTTTCGTCCTCAAATCTAAAGCTGTCTAAAAATATATACAAATGCGGCTTCAAAAATATCCGAATTCGGTTGGACGGAGTCTTAGTTTGCTTTCGCTTCAAATACTGTAGCCATTTCTTTCTTCATGAATATTTGCCTTTCAATATAATATCCTTTTTCAATTACAGAGACGTAGTCGGCAATCTGGTCTTTAGAACGCTTCTTGGTCAGATCTCATCGAAGCTGAAGAAGGCCGGAACACTAATTATTTTTTTCTAGTCTAGAAAATTAACCTGACTATTGTGGCTAAAAACAAAGGCAGATTTCGCAACAGCTAGGGGACCATAAAAAGTTGAAATTCAGTTCGTCACCTCTAAATCATGCAAATGAAAGGGACGAAAACTAATATGATGCAAATGGTATTGCATAGTTTTAACTTTTCGTTATTTTCTGCAGTTTGATTAACTACAACAACGAACATTTCGAAAGTATTTTTACCGATGTCGATGGTTTTAAGAATCATATCGTCAGCAAGCAAGGCGCCGCCAGAAACAAAGATGTTCTCATACGAACGACTTCCCTCCACCACATCTGCATTTGAAAAAAAAACATAACTTGATTAAACAAGAAATATTCATTCATAAAAGAGTAACAGCATCACACGTCGGAGAAGAAAAAGCATAAAATAAAGCCGTGCGAAAATGGAAAAGAGGCGTACCAGTTAGAGTGTTAAACAATGCAAACTTGACAGACGACGCCATCTTCAACTGATACAAATTTGCCAACCTGAAAAAAGGAGTACGTTAGGGTGTATCTTCGAGAGCAAGTTTTCTTTGATATTTTTCCTCTCGCTGTTTCACTGCCGCTCGTTGTTTCGGCCATGCGTTGGTCTCTGGCGGAAGCCCTGGAGTATTTCGCCCCAAGCGCTGGAGTAAAAACCTGTGGTACCCAGGGTAATTCTTTCGTCGTGTAAATGACAAAACTTGACAAGATTTCTTACCTCACTTGCTCCTGTAAACAGGGTTTTAGTTGTATTATATGCTGAACAAGTGAGGGTACATAACCCTCAATTTCACTTTCAAAAGTAGCCAAAGTCAAAATTAAAAAAAAAAATTAAATTTAGCTAAGTGCTGAAAAACAAATAGCACCATGTGGAAGTACTGTTAAAGTGGTTTCATTCAAGAGAGAATGATCATTCTCTCTTGGTTTCATTTGAATGGTCACACCATAGGATTTCATCCAAAGACTCAAAAGTTAGAACTTCATACTAAATAAACAGGAGCATAAGAAAGTACTGCTGAAGAGGTTTTCATTTGAATGGTCACATCATAGGATTTCATCCGAAGACTCACAAGTTAGAACCACCTTACAAGACTTCATCATCTTATTCTGGAAGTGAAAGATTTGTCTCTGGAAGTGATAGATTTGTCTTGTCACGTTACCTGTGAACAGATGGTTGATGTTTTTTCCTGATCAGCACTCTTAACTCCCGAGCAGTCTCTTGCAAACAAGATGAATCCTTGACGTCCACAAACACACCCCCTGCTTTCAACATGTAGTTCTTGACAAAAACGATACAAAAGAGTTAAGTCAACATTACAACCCTCTTGAAGCCGTTTTGAAAGAAAATATTTGGTTTCAATCTCAAAGCTCAAAAACAAGCAGTGAAGTGAGAGAAACATAAATGACAAAATTAGTAAATTAAGAACAGCAAGGACATATATAATTCAAGGAATCAGCAACTTGTTTCACAATAAAAGATCTGTCCATGCTATTTGAAGTTACAAGGCAAAGAAAAGTACAGAAATTACCTTGACTGCTTCACATTCTTTGTCATGTTCAGGAGAATACACGTAAAACTGAAACTTCTTCCGGGTTTTTGGTAACTTCTTTTGTACAGCTTCTTTGTCAGGTACTGGAGGAAAAATAGCAAATAAACAGACCATCATTAATGGTATCCAGAATGGTGAGATTTGGACCAGAACTAAAAGCTATCTTTTTTTCGCATGCTATAGATACTTCCTTGATCATTTTGGTAAGGGCGTACCCTAGGGAGGTACTAGAGACCTTATGGTATAGCGGTAAGATAACGCGGACGCGTAACCATAAAATACCGGTAGAGTGCCTCTCAACCTGGACAAACGGGCAGGCTACCGGGTACAACGGCAATTATCACATCTGGGAAATCATGTTTGCCTTTTGTATAACTACGTGGCAAACATGGTCGCCTACCCGTACCCGTAGGCAGAAACAGTAGTGGCCTAAGATACACCGTTTCTCTCTACGGGTACAGGTAGACGTACATGTTTGCCACGTAGTTATACAAAAGGTGGCCATGATTTCCCAGATATGATAATGGCATCACCGTTCTACCCGGTACAACGATTTTCGTTCAACCTTAAAAAATGGTTTTCTTAAGAGTTCGCTATTTGTTTGATCACCTAGTAGTTGAAAACTCGTTCATTGGTGGGGAGAAGCGTTGCGTGACCCCCCCACATAGAAAAGCTGTGCAGAAGATGGGCAGCTCCCTTCCACGTCTGTTTGGCCATAAGAGTGGTTAGAGTATACGAACAGGCGCTAAAAATGGTTGCAAACTCTTGCGGCATTACAAATCGAATTGTCAGCTACTTGTTAAAGCATTTCACAAGAAGAAATTAAAAGTAACGTTATCCGGAGTTTCGATGTTTCTAACATCATTATCAAGATTGAAAATCATTAAGAGTAAAAGTTGTTAAAAGAGTTGAGGTTTGATTAAATTAGATGGCATTCTTGTCTTCATTAAACTGCTAGATAAGAGTGAGAGAGTCACTAAAAGCAAGTGAACTGACAATAACATTGCACAAATGCACGCTGCTAGTTAAGTCAGACTGGTTAGTACTCACACATAGAAAGGCCACAACTTGTGGTACCGCGATGATTATAACTCAGTTATCTGCAGAATGACATAAAACCAATGGTTTTGATTACATATGCCATTAGCAATAAAACAATCTTGTCAAAAAATATAACACTGGTCTTTGATGCTTAAGCCATCAAGTTCTTTCTGACAGTTTTTTATTAGCGTATTAATAACAGGCAAGCCCTATTAAATGATTAAAAAACCTTACAGTCTGTGTAGGAAATTCTCTACGAGTGACCATCAAAATGTAAACACTGTCACGCAAAATGGTTTATTAAAAGAGGAAAGTTAAACTTCTGAATATGTGCATGCCAGTCCCCAAAGTGAACCCTTTCAATTACAAGTTACCGAACATCAGTCTAACTTGATTATTGCTGTCTAACTCAAGATTCTTAAAATTCGTGAAATGAAACTGGTGGGCCAGTACAACCTCTAGACATAAATATCAGAAAAAAATGCTTTGATATTTTCGTAAATTTAAGACAGAATTCCCATTTTCGGGTTCCTTTCACTTTCAAAGGCGATCAGGGGAATAGTTCTAACACTTGAGACTGTGGATCAAATCCTGCAGTGAAACCCTTTCAAATGAGAGCTACTGAGCAGAACTTTCCCGCAGTAATGTTTTGATTTACGATTTTTTTCCACTCTTAAATAAGGTTATTATTCATTCAAAATATTTCCCCGATTCTGATTGGCTAAAAGCACACACATGACCAAAATTGGAAGAATTTTGTGTTAAACGAGGAAATGACGTCAAAAATGCAGCGTTCGTGCAGGTCAAGTCACCGTTAACAGAGAAGACCTGGGGACGACGTTGAGTTGTTTTGGTTGTGAAAACAAAAAATGGCTGCCGTTTCACTCGTTTCAAGAGTAAGAACTAGGCGAAAAAAATAGCTCAAAACATGACAAGAACAGCAAGAAGACAACTCGAAGGGCGACATCTGCTATTTGGAGAATATTTGCGGAGCTGGACAAACCTAAACGTGCACTATGAAGATGAACGTTGAAGATGAACATAACATAGATGGATCGATGGAGGTAAGCATGTTTTAGCCATGTTTTTAAACTAAGAATTATTTTGACTGAATAATAAAACAATTATTGAATTCGGCTTTCGTAACATAAGAAGAATTATGGAGACCTCGGAGGGTGTCACCGTCCTCGATCTCCATAATTCTTCATAAGATACTCAGCCTCATTCATTAACTGTTAATTAACTGAATTATTAAACTGACAACTAAAGAACAAACCTTTACTGGTGCAGTGACTTGTGTCACTCCCGTCTGTTGCACTACTTGTTCCACTTTTTTCACTTCTAAAGTCTAATGACCCCTGAAGGGGACTTGCTGGCACTGATATACCACGATATAATGCTGAGGGCATAGATACATCCTCACCAATAGACACACCACTGTCAGATGGGCAGCAATTTGACCCCTGATAACTGCTTTGTGCTTGCAGAAGAACATCCTCCAAAGACGATACTGTTGAGGTTATGGCTTCTTCCGCAATGCGATCGAACACTGGTGACTGACCCAACAAGTTTGTCAAGTCGCTGATCGAGCTAAATATTGTTTTTTCGACATTTGCAAAAAATACTGGATCGATAGGAGTCGACAGCTGGATGTCTCCAGAGACTTCATCGGTGATGACGGCAGGACTTTGCAATGGTGGGGTGTCGATGGGTGAATCCAGAGGGCTGGGAACATGAACATCTTGCACATGCATTGTTTGTGCACCCATGGCAGGAATCTTCAGAGTTTTGTCATCATCCAACAGCCTGGAGTCCACTGTGGAAAGTACCAAGCTGGAGACAGCGGTAGTTTTCACAGGCTCTGAATTCACTGTGTTCAAGCAAAGGGGATTCTCAGTAACTGCTGTGTCCATCATGGAAGCCACAGTGGGGCAAACAGCTGTATTTTCCACATGCGCCACTGACCTTGAGATGCCCTCTGTTACTGTACTATACTTGTTTGAAGTAGACACCACTTCTTTTCTTTTCTGCCCAAGTTCAACTGATTCATCAAAGCATTCTGCAGTCTCAGGGACCGCATTATCACTGACTTCGGTTTCTTGAAAATCTATGTTTTCAGAAACATCAACGACACTGCCTTCAAGGTCAGACTCAATCTCCATTTCGCTTGTAGCTCCGTCATCTTTATCACTTCTCATATTTGTTGGTTCTGGGTGCTTTACGCTTTGGACCGTTTTTTCAGTCACTTGGTTATTGTTGCTGTCTTTTCCTTCAACTTCACTGATTTCGGAGTAAAACTGCATCAGTTCACTGACGAGCGAGTGGTCCATGAAGTTTCCATGTGACTTGTCATCATCTGCAACAATCCCTGCAGGGCCTGATGCCTTGTTGACATTTTGTTCATCCTCAGTGCCAGGAGGGCAAATATCACCGGAACCCGCTGACGGTCGTTGTACACATCCAACTGGGAATGGCACTGGTGCTGCTTGATCAGCCCAGGAGGGAAACCTATAATTTGGCTCTTGCAGAGAAGCATGGGTTGGTACAACCCCTGCCATGGGAAGGGATCCAGGTTGATCCACTCTAGGCCAAATGAAACTGGGAGGAAGAGGTGGTGGAGTTGCTATTAAAGGATAATGAGGTGTAAACAATGCAGGTGAAGAAGCAGTAGTAGTATTCAGCGCAGTGGATTGAAGCCACGAGTCTTTCGCTACTGGATCTTTTGACGAAGCTCCATCAACAGGAGAAAGGTACTGGCTGAACTTTTCTGAACTAAAAACCGAGGTTACCACAAAAGGTGATTGGCTAGTGTTGGCAGGAGTGGTCTCCAGGGCATCTGTATCCTCCGATCGAGTACTTTGAATGTTATTTGTCTCTTCAACTATTACGTGGGGCTGCATATTGGTTTGGCAAACTGGTACTGTTTCCACACTTTTATCACTCACTGAACACGCCGATGGTGCAGGCTGAGGAGGAAGAGGAGGAGGAAGCGGAGGAGAAGATGAAGGAAGAGGAGGACGACAGGAAAATGACTCTTGCGCTGCTTCTTCGTCACCCAGTTCTTCTGTCAAAGATAACTCTTTGTCATCAGGGGTATTCAAACTTCCTTCCCCTGTGTCAACCCCTCCTTTGTAGCTTGTCTGTGCAGTTTCCTTCACTTCTTTAGTAACTGTTCCCTGATCACCCATTATTGACGACCCCTCTTCACCCCTTGCAGCAATGGTGACCTCTAGTTCGGTTTGCTTCACATCTTGGCCGTGTGGCTTCTCACCAAAATCATCTTGCAATTTCTTTGCTTTTGGTACCTTGCTGTAGGTTTCTGAGCACCCTTCACCTTGCTCACTAATAAATAGTTTTTGCTCATTAATCCTTTTTGAGCCCGTGTCTCTTTTTCCGTGAAAATTCAAACTGGCACGGGGTTGGCTTTCATCCATGACAGGATCAAGCAACGTGTTAAAACATTCAGTTACTGAGTCCTGCTTACAGATGCTCCCAACTGTCGCATCACCTGTCAGCGTTTTTTCTACAGCTAACGGATCATTTTCAAGCTGCTCTACGTGAGTGTCAGTGGCATCGCTACTTGCTTCATCAAGGGTCCTGCTGGCGAGTAACTCAACTTCCGCACCTACTTCCATGGCAGCTGAAACCTTATTATTACACACTGGATCAATGTGATCATCTTTACCAACTGCTGCATCACTTGTCAGGGTCTTCTTGGCATCCGTCTCCTCACAACCAGCTGATTGATCATTAGAGGACTTTCCATGTTTTTTGACGGCTGCCTCAAGGTCTTTAGGACTGAGTGTTTCATCTTTACCACACCTTTCCAATATTGCCAAGACTTCATTATCACAAATCAAATCAACATCATCCGATTCTTTACCAGCACCAACTGCTACATCACTTGTCAGGTTTCTTTCCACGTCCATTGCCTCACATTCATTTGATGGATCATTTGAAGCCTGCTCCGATTTTGTGTTGGCTGCCTCCTTAGCTGCTTCATCAAAGTTCCTGCAGGTGCCTGCCTCGTAATTTCTACTCCACTCTGATGTAAGCAAAACTTCACTCTCACAAATCACATCAGTGTGATCACCTTTACCGGCTGCGCCATCCGTTGCTAGAGTTCTTTCCAAATCAATCGGCCTATGTTCATTTAATTGTTCACTTGAACGCTGCTGAGCTTGGGTGTTTGTCATTCCTTTACTTCCTTCATCAAGCTCCTTGCTGGTGAGTGGCTCCTTTTTTCCACCCCTTCCTGATAAAACTGGACCTTCATTATCACAAAGCAGATCAATATGATGTGCTTCCTTACCAGCCTTATCATCGTTAACAGACAAACTTCTATGTACAACTTCATTATTTACGGTGCAGGGTGAAGAGAGAGCATTACTATGTACATTGCAATTCTCAGCAGCATCCTTTGTGGTATGCGGAGCAGATTCCTTAGAAACAGAACAATGAGCATCTTCTTTAAGCAAATTTGATTCAAGGTCCAAATCATCAAAGTCAAAATCAGGGCAGTCTGATAACTGCCTCTCCTCCTTGTGTGGTGATTTACTGCGGCTGCGACTTGACGGTCTAAGCTGCCTCTTAACTCGGCGCAACAAACGTTCAGATGAGCGCCTGTAAGTTTCTGCCGTGTACTGTACTGGGTTCTTCACACCCTTAGCACCCAAAGACAGTTTGGCTCCATGCTGCTTTCTACGCAGCCAATTGGAGAACTGGGATTTATCCATCAAGGCAAATACCATAATGTCCCACTTTCTTGGCTTGTCAGATTCCGGCAAATCATTGAGACTTGGTACCTTAGCGGTACCAGAGTTGTCATGTTTAGTGCTGAGTATTCCTTTTTCCGGCTTAAATTTTTTAACAGGATTCTCATCAGTCAGAGTTGTAGACATCTCAGAGCCAGTACTTTTTCCAGTGACGTTTTGCGCGGTTGACTTTGAACCTAAAATTGAAGTAAGAGGGAAAAAAACAGTGGTTACAATTTTGGCTGGAAAAAGGCTGCTAATTAATCTCTTTCTTAACCTCTTTGTGTAATCATCAGCACCTAAGCATCTTAATAGTCACGACCAGTCATAGGTTGCTGCTGACTTTCATTTTGAGCCTCTCTTTGCTAAATACAAGGTTACTAGAATCTTTGAATTAAACTGTGACGGTGCTTTTATGCGATGCTATCAGTAATTTAAATTTGTGACGGTGCTGTGCTCTGTAGAAAAAAAACACGGCCTTCAACAAGTAGCCAAGTCAAAAAATACCTGCCTTCTCCACCAGTTGTTGTCATCTGATTGCGCTTCTCTTCCACATGAGTCTGCCAAGGATAATATCGTGACATTCGAGTTGAAGAGTGGTGTTTGTAATCCTGAAAAGTGAAAGAAATAATTATGGTGTTAAAATGAGGTTGGGACACTCTCTTGATAGAAAACACTGGGTTTTTTTTATTTTCCTGGAGGTTTAGAAAAGCAGGATTAGCTGAGTTGGTAGAGTGCTTGACCGCTTAGCAAGAGGTCACAAGTTCCATTTCCAGGGCTGGACCAACACTCGACTAAATGAGAAATGATAGTACTCTGGCTCGGATGACCACGTACAATGGCTGTCCCGCCTCCACTAGGAGACATAAAAATACCAGGGTTCTTACAGATTTTTGATCTAAAACTCATGACTTTTTCCAGAATTTTTCCAAAGCTATAATTTCTTTTTCCAGACTCAAGGTTATAAAATACATGTAGGTGGTCAATGGAGATGTTAAAAACGCAGGAATAAATCTTTTTCCATGAAGTGCAGGCGAGATTTAAAGAGATTTGACCAAAACCAAAAAAATATCACTTGTGACGCACTTGTAGCTTTCAAAAAACTCAAGACTTCTTACCATTTTTCCTAGACTTAAACTCTATTTTCCACACTTTTTCCGGGTCTGGGAAATTTCGGGGCACATTTCAAGACTTTGTCAAGAATTCAAGACTCGGTACGAACACTGAAATACTGTTCCCAATTAATACACTGTTTTTGCTATAAATTAGCTTTGCCGTAACAGCAAAATCCCACTAGTACTTAGCAGAGACTTACCTGAGGTGCCTGTCTCACAGAGACTTAAACCCCATACAATTTTCAAGAAATAGCTTTAATGTCTTTAACACGTTTTTGTTGGATGTTTATAAAAGTCTTGAAGCTAAAATACATTATACTCATCACATTTGTTGAAACACTGTCACGCTACACCCTCTAATAGGTTGATTGACGTATTAGACAATGTTTAATACGTTTTCAAGGCTGTGCTCTAAGAAAAACGGAAGGAAGCCCAGTGCTCTGAACTTGTGAAATCCCAGGCGCCCAGCATATGATTTGTATGAAAAACGTAAGATTTTTCAGTAGTCCAAGAGCAAAAGTTAGGCGCCACAGGCAACCAAGCGCTGCTAGAGTACAGCCGATAGAAAATAAAACAGCACGTTTAGGTTATGGGTAACATGGATCACCTTGTGTGTGCTTCTTGAGTCTGTATGGCCACTGCTTCTTTGTAAGGTACTCTGCTTTTCACTATGGCCATGTCCATAGTCAAACACCTCAGACTGAGCAAACTCGTGATCATATCTGTCGTAAACAACACAAACATAAATAAATAACAATTTAGAGGTAGAGATAGGAAGCACATTTACGTAGTGGTTCTCCTGATTTCTGGTCGAATTGGAATTTAGAAATGTTGGTTTTTAACTGGGGCAAATCACTTAAATCCAAGAGACACATAAACCTTAAACTCCCAAAAGTGGCCAAGTCAAACTTCAACAAAATTTACAAATTTCATTTAGTAAAATTCTGAAAAAATAGGACCATCCGAAGGTATTGCTGAAGAGATTTCATTTGAATGGTAACACCACAGGATTGTGCCCACAGACTAAAGAATCTGAACCACCTTATAAGACTCTTGGACAAAGATGACTCCCTGCATTATAAATGGCACTTTTGATAAAAATTGAGATAACTTTGAAAAATCAGGCGGCTGTTTTTTTCAAAAATTTATCCAAAAGCAATCCACATCCATCCACTCTTCCATTTGGCTTTTGGGATCTTTGAAAGTTTTAAGTTGTTACTTTTATAGTTCCATCAGTGCTATGAACACTTGGCCCTTAGTGCTGAATCAGCCTAAATTTGTGTGATCTGTCAAAGCAAATCTTGTAAACTTAAAATATCATCGTCCTTACTGACGACTTGTGCATAGTGCATACACATACCTGGACTTCTCTCCACTTTCATGTGAAGACACTGAGTAATAGCGATCATCACTCAGATAAGCTTTTTCTTCCACACCCTTCTCTAGTAAGTCACGTTCTTCAGAGGTTGTAGTTTGACAGAAGAAACCTTCCTCGACTAAGGCTAAGGTAATATTAATGATAACTGTCAGAGCAAAGACAAGACAGCCAACACAAACAATAATTGTGATGGTTATGCAATTAAAAAACAAAATCTAAAACCGTTCAATAAATGAAGTCAAGGCAGTGTGATACTTGAGAAGATTAAAAAAGAAGTCACTCTCAAGTTCAGGAGTTTGCCACATCTCCATCTTCAGTTATTGTCGCGATGTTTCACATCAGTATGTGGGGCTCCATACAAAGCCACCACATAGGTAACAAAGTGAAAGTGGAGAAGGCTACGTTCCCATGGTACCAAACAAATTTTTGACTGGCTGAAAAATTTGACCTGCCACTTTGTTCAAACAGGACAATTCAATATTTTCGCCCTGTTCACAGGGAACTCAGAATAGATAGGCGTATAACTTTTGGTACAGTTAGGGTGGATCCGTGTAAACGGAACGCCTAAACGCACGAATCTTCATGCGGTTGAACATTTTTGTTCGGTGAATGTAGCCAACATCAGTATCCAGTGGAAAAGTACAGTGTGTTAGGGAAACCAATTTCGGTTATCTAGCAGACAGACTCATCCACTGGATAACGTTATCCACCTTTTGAGAAAAGAAGCCAAGTTACTTACTCGGCCAAGGTGCTTGTATCGCATCGTCCCTAATACTCCTTTCCTCAACGCCATACGACACTTGATCTAGCTGAATTCCAGAGTGCAGTTGGTCATCAAGGAAAGACAAATTAGTTATAGGTGGCAAGTCATCAGCTCCAGTCACTTGTGCATCCTCAGAAATCATAGGAACACCCACAGCAGGGACAGCTGGCTTGGCCATCTCATTGTTTCCTAATGGTGCTGCCCAGAAGCCTAGGCTTGGATGAGTGAAGTCTACAGCAGGAATTGCTGTTTCTGGAGTGTCTGGTGTAGCTGGACGTTCATCTTCTGAACTGAGTCTCCCTGGGCTGATGTCTTCAAGGTCACTATACTCTATGTCAGCAAGAGGGTTTTTCTTTGAATTTTAAAAAAATGGAAAAAAATCAAATACAGTGTACGATTAGATCAAGCAGGCCTAAAACTCTCAGAATTATGAGTCACTCGTAACAATCTCTGCAGAAATTGCTTAATACAGTCAACTCCCTTTATTGCAGACACTGTAGGGACCTCGAGGTAGTGTCCTCATTTGCGAGAGTCTGTAAGAGCAGGAGTTTATTTCAGTCAAACATCTGTAATTTATTTTTGTTCGGGATTTAGCTGCTGTCCGTTTTATCAAGGTGTCCATTATAGCGACGTGTCTGCAAGGCGAGAGTTGACTGTAGGTGGTGACATGAACTGCACAGAGCCCTTCCAAACACCAGGGCCATGCTGTTCAAAGCTGGGTTAAGATAACCCAGGGTTAGTGCGAGATTTGAATTCAGATTTGAGGGCTTATAAAGCATTTCAGTTTTAATTCTTTTTGTCTACAGGTTGGTGATTGGAAGCTCTAAAAATAACAGAGAAAATTATCCGAGAAAATGTTTTGAACACAAGAAAAAGAAACCGGGGCTAAATGTAACCCTGGCTTAAGCGCTAATTGGCATTCGAACAACTGGGGCCAGTATAATACAACACACTACAACAGTGTTATCTAAAGTACAATCCACTCATTAAAAACATGTCGCTCCCTATTCAGCATCTAAACCACATAAAATATGGTTGATGATCGTTAAGGTGCCTTTATTCTAGCACAGCATTGTGGGCTCTGAGAAAACTGTCTCCTCACAAGCGATCCTGAGCCATGCAAACATAACAGGAGAATGCAATCTTAATTGTTGTCTCTCCTTGAGTTGATATTGCTAAAACAAGTGAGCAGTTCTAATTTTGAGTCTGTAGAAAAAGAGCCAATTATCTAAATAAGACCAGTTTGGCAGCACTTTTAGACAGTATTGGTCAGCATGCACAGAAAGGCGTGTCCGATAGCCCAGGGCTAGTAGATTTTGCTACTGGGATAGTGAATTCTGTTCTTAAGTTGACCGAGGGGAAAGTGAGGTTTTTTGGGCCAGGGAAATTCAAATTACAGAAGAACTGTAATCAGTCCTGCTCATCAAAAATATTGAAGGGCTAGTTTAAATGACTCTTGGACTAGTACATGCCAGCTAAAGAAACTGACTTTCTTTGCACACTGATAGTTTTCCTCATTCAGTATCAATGCAAACCAGATTTAGGACTTTGGGCAGTTTGGAATGATAGCATTATCAACACTGTACACTGTGGCAAATTATCTAATTCATGAAAGGAAGCTACTCATCATTACTTGTTGTGACGGTTGACTTTCTTCAGGTGTTTTAAGAAGATCGGACTTCTCTTGTTCAACCTTTCCCTTCTTAGGACCGGGATCTAAGCAAAAATGCAACATCATGATTACTTTTAAAAATACACTGCACCTAAAAAAAACATGTGGCTTTTAATATCAATTTTAATAATACTTCTCTTTTTGCACATTTATAACTTGGAAGGACTAAAAGAGAGTTAAAAGTGTAAGAAGGCAGGAATGCTCAAAAAGTTGCCCAAGTTTCTGGTTCACACCAAAAATAAATTTTGATGCGTGGAACTACAAAACAGAAAGCACTGACCAAGAGAAATAATTCACTCAATGTTTTACCATTGCTGAACATTACAATCCTCACTTCTTTTTTCAATACCATCCAGGTACATGCTTTGTAATAACATTTTGCACTGACCTTGTAATATGGTTATCTTCAATGTTTGTCCTTTTGTTGTTTGATTACTGACGACAATCCTTGAGGAGACTTTCCTTTCTCTCGAGTGATCATGCTTAGATCGCTGACGCCTCTCATTGGATCTTGACCTGTCTCTGCTAGACTTCTTTGTACTGTCCACAGGACTATGTCGTTCCGGGGACCGTCTGTGTCTTCTTCGCACATGACTATCGGGCCTTCTTCGTTTAGATGGAGTAGTACGTTCCTCTGAGTCACTTCCCTCCGTTGTACTGTTGTGCCTTCTTCTTTTCTGAGAGGGTTGGGTAACCACAGAAACACGACTCTTAAAAGCAGAAGTTGAACTGTTTCCCTCAACACCTACAGTCTTTGGTTTAGGTTCCCTTGGAGCAGCTGTTGTATCAGGATGTGTTTTCTGAGTAGCCTCTGTTGTTTTGGAATAATGCTGTTTGAAGTTAATACCAACAGAGCAATGTCCTAGAGTAAACAAATAAACATTATGATGGAATGATAATTAAAAGTACCACTGGCTATGAGAGCTACACCATCTCAGTTATTATTATTAGTTCTTATGGTACTACAAGAATGCAAGTGTCTGGAGTGTTACAAAAAGGAACCAATTTAATGAAATTTGCTGCTGAGATTCCAAAAAAAAAGCTTCTTATGTACAAGCTCTTCTCAAGTGATCACAGTTTAAAATTGTTCAAGTGACCAAATGTATGAAGGGTCCTTGTTGAATGTTGGAGCAATACACTGGATTTCAATGACCTTCCGTATTCTCTTTATATTAGTGAATTAAATGTTTGAATAACTTTTGAAGATGCCTGAGCTAGCTGAAGGTTTGAAACAATTTCAGGTTGGCAATGAAGGGAAACTCAGTCAGTGGGTTTACCAGTAACCCCCTTACAATAAACTACTGACATCCTAACATTTGGATTCTTTGCTGTAATGCCTTAAGTGTCACCATGCAAAGGAAATCTACACTGCAGTAGTTTGCCCTGTCACTGTTTATTGTGTTCTACAAAAGCAGGGCTGTATTAAGAGGCAGGGGCCAGGGATTTCACCATACTACTATGAATGTGGCCCCTGGCTACTTTCAAAGGAAAACAGAAGAAAAATAGAACCAAAAGAAACCCCTAGCTGATTGATTCCCTGCCTTCTTGTTGTATTTACCTGACCACTTGACATCTTAGTGACAACCCTGAAGAGGGTTATTATAATATTTGAATCTGACAGAAATCTCTTAGTACACCAAAAGATATCCGAAGGCCCACAAATGGCCAATCCCATAACAACTACATTTAATCCCGTAAGCCCACAATGTCC
The DNA here is from genome assembly GCA_964035525.1 of Porites cylindrica. Lineage (NCBI taxonomy): Eukaryota > Metazoa > Cnidaria > Anthozoa > Scleractinia > Poritidae > Porites > Porites cylindrica. The sequence continues at coordinate 30,148,618 of OZ037784.1, read as the reverse complement.
ACGCAGAAATTCTTCAGACTAATCTCCATACATTTCATCAAAGAATAATTTTATTAGTAGAGAGAATTTGACAAAAGATGATAGCATTTTCCTTTGGGTGATCATTGTATAAATCCTCATATCTTTTTCCCTTGATGATGTATGGATATTGTTAGGAGAAAACTAATGTTGGTCCAAAAAAAAGATCCTTGTGTCACTATTTTAAGCTGCATTGCAGGGGTTATTCAAAAGCAACAGCAACTGGCAAAAATCGCTGTTTAGCTGTCACAGAAGCATGGGCCAATCTCTGGAAAACTGCTTAGAGGGATACTAAATCCTTTGTATTTGCTTCATCGCACTTTAGTTGAAAAAACAAACACATAATATAAAATTATACAATGAAGCCAATGTGGGTTAAAGTTACCATACTCATGGTAATGCAGTTTTCAGGACCACCAAATAAAAATTTTCCCAGGGGAAGCCTTCCACAATGGAAGAGAGGCAATATTATAAGTGGCTGTGCCACATGAAAGGTGCTCTATGTCTTTTAATCTAATATATTACTGTTTACTTATTATTTTTCCCCTTCTCTTTTAAAATTTTCTGGAGAACCCTAATTAAAGTACTCTCTTGTTGTCAATAGATGTAAAGTGGATACAATACCAGGAAGGTCTCTTTCTGGAGTGTCACCATCTGAGGTGTTACTGACATTGTCCCATCTAGTCTTTCTGGATAAGCCTGTGACACGCGGCACAAGTGATCCATTATTTTTCTTTGATTCCTCGGATGACTCAGCAGAAATTTCTTCTTGAGTGCCAGCTCCCCCTTGTTCACTTGGTGCCAAGGAAGATGATCTTCCACCGCTTGTGTCCTTCTCTTTCTCACTCTCACTTCCACCCAAGTCAAGAAGTTGAACAATGCGCAATCCACTCTCCAGGTGAGTGGTCTGTTCACTTGAGGCACTTTCCTCTCCACTAAAGAGCAGTTTTTCTTCCTTTGCCATACCTTGATTCAAAGTTTTGCAGATGAAAGATTATTAGAAAAGAAATGGGAGGAGCTAAACCTCAAAAAAGTCAACCTTTGAAAAGGAAATTTTAAAGCTATGTATTAACAATCCAAAGGAGACAGATAACTAACTTAAATTGATGTCACTACCATGGTTACCAAGATTGTAAACAATGAAAACCTGTTATTGATGCATTGATTAAACAAGTTAAGAAAGTAAGAGATGTAATACATAAAATGTAAACTACTCTAAAAAATCTGTTTTCTTTTATGATGCAAGAATAGCAATGCATAGACATTAGAACTGTTAGCAGTCATGGGAAATAAAGATCACGAGAATTGTTTTAATAAATTAGACTAAAACAAAATCAAACTGACTAACTATTTCGTAAGTACGTTGAGCATGATCATCTGGGGGAACGTAGTCCTGAGTAGGACTGACAGTGACTGACATGTCAACAACCTGTGAGGTAGTCATCTTCAGAGTCAAAGTGAGTTACATCATGTCATTTGATGGTATTAAACTCTTGTTATTGATCTGATTGATCAATTCAGTGGCGATGTTATCAGCACCATACAAATGACTTCTTGATGGACTCAAACAAAAATAACTGCAAGAGAATGACTGGACAACCGACAATTTGACTAACAATACATGACTGTTTAACTATGATAATAGATGGATTGAAATGCACCAATGACATTACGAGTATTCATAGCCAATAACATCACGCCTTAACTGACAGACGACTGATAACATCACAACTTAATTGACCAATCAGGTCAATACCATCAACTGAAGTGATACAACTCACTTTGACTCTAAAGATGACTACTGCACAGGTTGTTGAAACATCAGTCACTGTCAACAACAGTCCTATTCTGGACTACATTCAACCAGACAATCATGCTCAACCTACTTATGAAATCACTCCTGGGTTCAAACCTTTCACAGTTTGACTAAACATTGTATTAATCGATTCTATGAACTAAACAACAACGGAAATTATACAAACTAAAATATACATTATACTTAAAAATAAGCAAAACCACATTACACTATTACTACATCAAATGTTACGTGAAAGTAACTCCAGAAAAACTATGCCTGTCTTTTCTACATGTGCAGTAAGTTGCCTTTCAAGTTCTTTCTGTTGCTGCCTGTCTGCCTCCACAACCTAACATCATCGTCAAATTATCCCACCTTCATCCATGTGAACATCAGGCTCAGGGATATCAGGTTTGTCTGGTTCATCCTGTTTGCATGGATTCTCTGGCTCTTGGTTTGTCATACTTGTCTCTGGCTGTGGTTCTGAAGCATTGCTTCTCAGAATGTCATAGATTTTTTTAACAGCTTTGATGCTTGTTTGCTCTGCTTCAGTGACATAATTTGTTACTAAGGAAGTAGGAAAGGATATGTTTTCTTCCACAAGCTGATCTCTGTTTTGAGTTTTAAGCACATTACTGCTCTTGTTACTGGAAGACTCTGTGGACATTACGGTGGATTGAAAGAAGGATGTTTGACTCTCCCCGGAAGAATTTTTTGGTTGCTGGGCTTCACTGATCCTCTTCCATGATACAAAATTGTCTCCATCCTTCATTTTGGCACATTTGTCTTCTTCTACACCATAAATAACAGACAATTCCTGTTCACTTTTACTGCTAGGAGCATCTGAAGACACCATCGGGCTTGCTTGCTTGGCTTCACTGATCCTCTTCCTTGATAGAAAATCATCTCCATCTTGCATTTCGGCACATTTGTCTTCTTCTACACCATCAACGACAGGCAATTCCTGTTCACTTTTACTGCTAAGAGCATCTGAAGTCAACATCGGGCTTGCTTGCTGGGCTTCACAGATCCTCTTCCTTGATAGAAAATCATCTCCATCTTGCATTTCGGCACATTTGTCTTCTTCTACACCATCAACAACAGGCAATTCCCGTTCACTTTTACTGCTAAGAGCATCTGAAGACACCATCGGGCTTGCTTGCTGGGCTTCACAGATCCTCTTCCTTGATAGAAAATCATCTCCATCTTGCATTTCGGCACATTTGTCTTCTTCTCCACCATCAACAACAGGCAATTCCTGTTCACTTTTACTGCTAAGAGCATCTGAAGTCAACATTGGTTCAAGTGGTGTTTCTTCGTGCATATGTTTCTCATCCAGCTGTAAATTGTTGAAATCTTTTGTTTGGTTTTTATCCCTTGGTTGTTCAAAATGATCAGCACTCAACTCCTTCTCAGCATCTGTACCTAGGGCATCCTCTTCACTTGTTTTCTCTTCAATGGCACTCACTGTTTTTAATTTCTCACTTTCTGAGACACACTCATCACTTATATCTGATGTGTTTAAAACATGTTCCTTCACCTCATTAACTTTCAAAGAGGGTTTGTTGACAGAATTTTCTTCTTTGGGGTTCATTTCATCAGAATTTTTCTTTTGAAGCACACTTTTCTCTGCCTTTTTATCATCTCTTTCTCCTTTAGCACCATCATCACTTCTTGAATACCGTTTTACTGGATCAGAGCTTTTATGAGATGATGATGGCACTGATCCATTTGCCTGTTTCTGCACTGAATTGTGAAGAAGTGGCATTCTACCCAAATTGGCATCCGACACAGCTGGGGTCTTCACTGGAGCAAGCCAAAATCCTGTAGGACGTTGCTGAAAAGAAATTTGCTGAAAAAATGGGGCCATTGGGGTCCCTGAAATTCCACCCAGTTGGGGTGGCAAAGGTACCATATTAGGTAATGAAGGGGGACGCATAAAAGGCATTCGCTGTGGTGTTGCTGGTGGAACACCAAATCTCAGAGCTTCCACTGGTGGAAATCCAAATTGTTGTGAAGTGTTTGCTTGTTGTACTGTTAGGGGGTTTACTTGTGGTGAAGGACCCAACTGCTGTACAAAAACAGGTGGCCTGACCATAGTAAGAGGATGTGAAGGCCTTGGAAGAGATGCTGGGGGAACATTCACTGCAGGTTGACGAGGATGGGGGAATGGCAACCCTTGAGCAGGTGGTCTCCATTGTTGACCTGGCAGTGTCGGTGGAAACATTCCAGGGGATGAGGATACATTAGTGGGTACTGAGTCCAAGCTGTTTCTCCTCTGAACATTTCCAGGGAATGCTGGAGGTTGAGGGACTGTAAATAAAGGACTGTCTACAGGAGGCCTTACTCCAAGTGGAACAGAAGTGGGCAGGCTCCCAATTCTAGGTGGCATAGAATTAATGGCTGGTGGATATAATCCATGTGGTACAGTGGTTGGAGGTGCATTTGCTGGAGGTATAGAGGTAGCCATAGGAAGAGATGGAGGTGGTGGAGCAACAGATGTTGGTGTTAAAATAGGGCTAGCTGGAACCGGAGGAACAAAAGGCATCGGGGTACTAGATGGTGTTGATGAGGTGGGATTAATGCCAGGGATGGAAGGAGCAGATCCACTTGAGGGAGTTATTGACATTGATTGACCATGAAACCCAACAGGTGATACTGGACTTCTGAATGGACCTTGTGGAAAAGGAGGGCTGAAAGGAAACGATGATGGAGCTGGTGTGGAATTCACAGGAGTCGCGGGAGCTGCCTTTGAAGATGCCACTGGATTATATCTCCCTTTTGAAGAGACCACAGTTATGGGGCTAACTGAACCGGATATACTGGGTGGAGACAGAGGACTAAGATCCATAGCAACTGGTGAATCTATGGACTTTCTATCCCTATTTACCTCCCCAAGATCAGGCTTGTCTCTGTTATCTAACTTTGTTTCATCAGGAACATCTGTTGGTTTTTGTTCAGATGACTTGCTGTTGTTGATCCCTTGCCCTGAAGAAGGTTCATTTTTATTTCTGGGTTTTAAGATCAGCTTTAACTTGGGTGCTTTGGATGTCAGACCAGCGTTTGAGGGTGGGCTTTTCAGCATTTCTAAAGATTTTGATGAGATGGCTGGGAAAGAGTCATCTGAAAGTTCTGGTATTGGACTCTGTACAACTGCTTTTTCAGGCTTTTCTACAGGGGCATCATTTTTCTCTAGACCCTTGGAAATCCTGGCCTTTTTCTTTTCAGGTCTTTCCGATGACTCTTGCCTCTTTTCTTTCCTTGTTTCCTTATGTTCTTTCCTTTGAAGCAATGCGACTCTTTCTTTGACAGATAGCTTCTCCTTGTCCTTTGGGACACTTAAGTTACCTTTCTTCGGGGACTTCCCGTCATTTTTTCTTACAGCAGTGACCAACTTACCCTCATCTTTTTTCGCATCATCAGCAGCGATTGTCTTTGACTCTTCCGTTTGTTTCAGTATTTCTAAAGCTTTTCTTGTACCATCATTGACACTAACTTGATAAGCCAAGTCCTTGTGCTTTGGAATCTGTAATTTCCCCAAAACGGTTCTAACAGTTTCATCATTCACTTGATACTTGACTTGCTGATTTGTCACTGATAAAGTTGACGTTGAGACAGAAGAAGAAATCACACCTTGTGCCATTAGTGCATTCTGTGCATTATATGGCATACTGTCATTACCTTTGACTGGATTAGGAGATTCTAATTCTGGGCTAGGTTCACCATCAACTGAATGTCTCTTGAGTCTGGGGTCCTCTCTATGTTCTACTTTCTTTGTCACCAGAGGCACAGGAGTTGGTCTGGTGTCCCGCTCCCCTATACTGCTGTCACCTTTCAGTTGCCTCAATACTCCATCATCAGCTTGTGTCCTAGCAAATGTTCTCTGTTGATCCGCACTTCCTGTCCAGTCCTCTCTCTGTTCTACTTTCTTTGTCACGGGGGGCACAAGAGGTGGTCTGGTGTCCTGCTCTGGTGCTCCATGGTCACCTTTTAGTTGCCTCAATATTCTGTCATCAGCTTGTGTCCTAGCAAATGCTCTCTGTTGCTCTGCACTTCCTGTCCGATCCTCTCTATGCTCTGCTTTCTTTGTCACTAGGGGCACAAGAGGTGGTCCGGTGTTCTGCTCCCGTACTCCGCTGTCACCTTTCAATTGCATGGATATTCTCTCATCAGCTTGTGTTCTGGCAAATGCTCTTTGTTGCTCTGCACCTCCTGTCTGACAAATTTGCACATCTTGAATGAACTTATTTTGTGACATTACTGCTTGTTGTTCTCTAGTCTTTGGAATGCTAAGTAAAGGAGAAGGCAGCTTATCAGCTGTTTTAGCTGTACCAACAGGAGCTGGGTGGTGTAAGGGATGTGGTCTACTAAGCCAGTTTTCGACTGCATTTTTCCATGTTGCTGTTTGCTCATTGGTTAACTCCTTAACAAACTCTGGTCCTTTAGAATCCTGTGACGTCCTGTCCTGGGGTATTACAGAGTCCAGGCTCAGTCTTTTCTGTTCAGTGGGGATCTCTCTGATATCACTAAAACATCTTTTCAGCTCATCTTGAATTTGGATGACTGTCTTTACTTCTCTGGAGCTGTCCTCTCTCACTGAAGGGTCTTTAAATAAAAAGGGAAGATACAAAAAAAGGTTGAGATAAATAATAAGAGATAGTATCCTGATTAAACACTGTTTCCTTGATCCAACACAATTGTGACCTGGACAGCAAAAACTTTTTTAACTGGCTAATGCATTAAATTCAGCAAGCTACTCTAACTTGGAAAATGAGTCAAATAGAACAAAAATAGGAGGATATATGACTGGCTACTCTCCCTGAGAGACTAGTCTCTTCAGTCCTGAACACAGGGGATCAAACCTATGATCTCTCCCTCTACAGATCAGCACCCTGCCTTCCATGGTCTAACAAAGAGTAAGCACTAATTTCAAAATAAATACAGGATGTGAGTTACTGCATAGCAATATAATCACTGCCTGGATGAAATTTTGAAATGAAAATTTTCGTTTTGGCAATACTTGGCAGCGCCAGGGTTAATAACACCTATCTCACCTTTGGAATTTTTCTGTGTATTTACAAAAAGAAGTACATGAAGAGCTGCAGGAGAATCTACTGTGGTGATTCCTACGAGATAAAATAAATAAACACATTACACTGTAATTTGAAAAGGAAAAGCACACAATTAACACTTGGGTTGACATTCCTACTAATTGTATGTTACACCTGCAAGGTCATTGTGAGGGTGATACTGGAAACAGGAAACAGACAAAAGGCTTTTTCAGTACTTCCAAACTATTATACGAGAGAAAGAAGAGTGCAGTTGGTCTCTCCTTTCATATACTGGTTGTTCAGTCCTTATCTCATTCTAATCTTTTACTTCCATGCCAAATTTTGAGGAAGAAACCAAATAACTGTTAGAAGTAGAAACTAGCTATGCTATTACTGCCTGTGTCAGAAAATGTGCTTCACATGAAATGGAATAAAGCAAACTTACCAAGATCCAGAGTGACTTGAGAGGTGGGTATAAGGAAAATGACTCTGTTGGCATCAGGACATTTAACAATACCAGCCTTCAATTTGAGACAAAGTTGAGAGACAATGTTGAAAAGTTAGACACATACGTCTGTTCATTAACACAATCTTAATACACTTTCAATTAGCAATCTTGAAAACCAAGGCAACCCAGTGTCTCCCATACAATGTCCTGTCATATAATCATCACCACTGGCTTTCATATAATGGCGGACTAGGTATGAGTAAATGTATTATGGGATTATTAACTACATGAAGTCGAAGTTCTCCTTGCGACCACTCTGGTAAGCGACCAGCTCTAGTCATGACCACCTCTGTGAAACCCCGTTTGATTTGTGACTTAAACTTTGTCACAAAAAGCTCTCATAAGTGACCAAGACCATGAGCACTTTTGGGATTTCCCAACTGGACTTTTCCTTTGTTTTTAAGCTCTTGTAAGCCACCACTCAAGGTCTTTTTTTAAAAAAAAACAACACTTAAATGAAACTGCACACTACAGTAATGGTTCGTTGATAAAGACCTTGAGGTTATTTTGGTCTAAAATAGTGGACCTAACGTTTAGCTGTGTCTAATATCAGATTTAAAGACACTCATTAAACATTAATTTTTTTGTTTTTTCTTTATAAATTATTAATGAGTTTTTGAAGCTCTCGTGAGCGACCACCCTCTATTGTTTCGCTTTGCGGTCATTTACGAGAGGTAATTCTCATAAGTCACCAGCTCTAGTTATGACCACTTTTTCAAATTTCCAAGGTGGTCACTTACAAGAGCTTTGACTGCATAACATAACACAATAAGAAAAGACCAGTTCCAATTGAAAGGTAGTGAACGCTGTGTTAGTTAATTATTAACTTTCAACAAATTTTTCTAAAGGATCTAACTATAAAAGCTAACGCTAAAAAAGAATGATGTTTCGACCATCCAGCGGTCATTTTCAAGTTCAGGTTAATTAGTAAAAAATTAGCATGTGCTTATATTTTGAGTGAAACAATGCAACTCAATCCGTGTGAAGTTATTTGTTTGATAATTTCGCTTTGTTTGTTTGATTATTTCACTTTTAAATATCTTTTATCATTTTTAGCATCACTTTTATTGTTCACTGTGTTATCTTTGCTGCTACGGATTATATGAATATTTTACAGCTTTTAAGCCAGTACCTCATAAGTCCATTCACAAGTGTATATAAACACATGCTTCTTTTTTAACTTGTTTTTCTAAACTTGAAAATGACCATCGGAGGGTCCAAACCTTGTTCTTTTTTCACGTTTACTTTCGTAGTTAAATTATTTATTAACTTACCCAATTTTTTTCTTGGAAAAACTTGACAAGTTTTTTAATCTTTCCATGATCGTCTTCCACTGGGAGTAGATCACAGTGCAGAAAGAAACTTTTATCACCAGCCATGGATGCTACAAAATATTAATTGATTTTAAAGCAATAATTTTAAATAATAGTTTTAGAACTAACTGAAAGCATGCAATTTCACCTGCCTCTTGGGATCAGACTCAAAATATTAACCTTAAAATTTCCAGGATTGTCTACGATTCTCTGATGTGCATTGGTGGCTCAAAAACAAAGGGATGATGTAGGTGGACCTTGGAAGTTCCTTGGGCCTTGGGTCTAAATGTTCAACCCCCTTCACCCCTCTTGCAAAAAATCCCCCTCTTTTCCCATGCATAACCCCATAACCAAGAACTACACTACATATTATTATGATCAACATAACTTACATGTATTACAAGTAGAGCAAAACAGATGCTCATAAAAACCAAAATACTCCACAATTAATGATCATACTATTAACTCACCTTTACATATTTTTGTTTCTACTGGAGGACCAGCACGAAAAAGTGGGAAGGTTAAGAACGGCCTCAGCTGATCAAAGGAGATTTTCTCTCTCATCACAATCTTTTCACCACTAAAATACAAACCAAAAAAGTGAAAGTGGAAATTAAGAGGAATTATTTATGTACCAAGGCTTTCCCTCTCTCTAGTGAAAACTGCTTGATAACATCTTTCACTGTGACTGTTTTAGTTGCTGTAACTTACTGCTTACAGGGAGACATTCAGTTGTCACTTGCCGGATTTTGTTTTGTTTTGATGTAACAGGTCAAAATTTAAATCGTGTAAAAATGTTTTGACCTAGGTTGAATCTCCATTTCCTTTGTCTCCTTGCCCTACTTTTTCGTGAATTAGGGCCAGGAGAAAAATAGAATTTAGAATCAACCTAGGTTAAAAAATCTTAACCTGAATTTAATTTTGACGAGCAACATTGATGCTGCCCACCTAGACTGGCTTTGCTGTTTGTGTATTTTTTTGTTTTGATGTAACAGGTCAAAATTTAAATCGTGTAAAAATGTTTTGACCTAGGTTGAATCTCCATTTCCTTTGTCTCCTTTCCCTACTTATTCGTGAATTAGGGCTAGGAGAAAAATAGAATTTAGAATCAACCTAGGTTAAAAAATCTTAACCTGAATTTAATTTTGATGAGTAACATTGATGCTGCCCACCTAGACTGGCTTTTCTGTTTGTGGGTAGTGAGAAAACAAAATTGTAAATCCTGAATGACCAATAAAAATGAAATGAAAATGTGTTTGTTAGAATGACTTACAATAATATTTGACCAGGAGTGGGCGGGAGAGACTTGCAATGGAAAAAAAATTTTGTCAAAATGCTTCTGTAAATGACAAACACAATGCCACATATCTAAGAGGAGAAAGATGATGTTCATGTTAAGTATGAACTTACATGTCAAAAGGGAGTTTGGTTTTCTGCAAAGAGTGGCAGACAAGCTGAGCGTTGGCCAAGATCCTATCCTTGTTGGAAATCTTTCCAGTCCACAGAACATGGCTGGTTCTTCCCTGTCTGTTATCCACAATTCCTGGTAATGGTGAGGGATAATATCAGTTACACACCAACACAAATTGATAATGTAGAACAAGGGAATGTCTCAAGTAACTCCTTACACAAGTGTCAACAATCTACTAGCACAACAAGTTTGGTGACATGCGTTTGACAGTCAAGTGCCAAGATGTAGTGCTTATTAGTTGTTTTTATGGTCTTTCTACAGCCAAGTGAGATAAACATCTGCATGAAATACCATTTACGCTCCATTTTCTTAATAACTCCTTTCTTTGGGTTTAAAGCCTTGAGATGTGTCATGTACCCTCAAATTCCAATGCAACAGTTGGGCCATTATGACAAGATTCAACTAAAGGTATTTTGCACATCCTCAAAAACTAGACACCCATAACAGCTTTGTCGTACTTTTTTCAACTCAACACGTAAGCACAGTTATTTTTATTGAAGGAGGTTAAGCCCTCTCTAAGTCGCAAAATGATAAAACTTCTAACAATGTGATGACTTGTTCCGCCACCACGACATTCTTGCTAGAAATAACAACAGCTACTCCATTTCCTGTCAAAATGAAGTTGGTCCAGACACATACAATCCTTAGTATTGAGAAAATCTTGTCCTCATAGTCATCCTTGTCTTAAAAACTAAAGGTCACTAATATGCATCCAGTGGAAACTAAATATGGTGATGCTGCAAGATTCCCAAGAGTCAAAAATTAAAACTTACTTGTGCTTGGTCTCATTAAAGGTGGGATTGTGCCTAAAAGTCCGCTGTTTTCTTTGCTTGGCATCTCATCCTTTAAAAGATAATATAAAATCACACACTGGCATTGCTCAGTTTAGAAGTTTTTCTATGCAATTTAAAAGTAAATCTAGTAGCAAGCATTAACAACAGACACACGGGGCTGTCAAGATTTCAAATTGCTGAGTAAATATAACAAGGAGGCCAAGAATCAAACAGCTAGCCTAGGGATTTCTTTCGGATGATGGTGGGACTTGTTTTCATCCCATATTTTCGCAACTTACAACAAAAAGAAACTTTTTAAATGCTTTGCTTTATTTGGCAGTACTTAACACCACAGCAGCATGCTAGTTTTTGGTATTCAAAATTTTTCTTTAAACTAAGTACATGATAAACAGAGGTTTGTGCCACATTTAAGTCCATTATTTCGGAGTTCACAGCCAAATAGCAAATTCTGCCTTTTTACCACCAGGCTCTTCAATTATTGTCTCCTACTAAGAGGCTTTGCAGAGACAACAACAATCAACATCAGGGAGTTAATGCAACTGCAACAACATGGGAAGCAAAGACAACAAGTCACAAATCATTTAATATTTTTCCAAGAGTTAATTATCAGACACCACATCTACGTTTCAAAAGAAAAAGTGAAAGTCTTTGCACATCCTCCATTAAAAGTCACATTAGAGAGTTTCATAACCTGGTCAAGCAGGGATTGCAAAGAAATCAAATGTAACAGGAAGGTAGATGCAAGTGCAGAGTTGATGTTATGGGCTGGGTTGTTCAAAGCTGGGTTAAGATAACCCAGGGTTAGTGCAAGATTGAATTCAGATTTGAAAGCTTAAAAAGCATTTCCGTTTTAATTCTTTCTGTCTACAAGTTGTTGATTGGAAGCTCTAAAAATAACAGAGAAAATTATCAGAGAAAATGCTTTTGAACACAAGAAAGAGAAACCCAGGTTAAATTTAACCCCGGTTAAGCGCTAATCGGACTTCGAACAACTGGGCCCTGCTGATTAACCCTTTAAGTCCCAATGGTGGCTAACGTCAATTTTCTCCTAATGATATCCATAAAATGTCAAGAGATTAGGTTATGAGAATTAATAAAATGATCACCTAAGGAAAAATGCCTTGATCATTTATCAAATTCTCCAAACTTCTTCTTGAAGGAAATGTATAGAAATCAGTTTGGAGAATTTGTACGTGGATATTGGGGCTTCAAGGGTTAACCCTACTGAGGTTTGACATTGTCATTACCACCATCATTATCATTTCATACAGGTAGTTCAAATGAAACAGAAATTCAGAATACCAACTGACAGAAATGACCAAATGAACTCACCTGTGTAATTGATAATTCCTGAAAAGCTGTAGAGAAATCTCCAAGACTGAAAGTTATAACAGCATAAGGCAGACACTGCCGCGGTCGCTTAACATGCAAATCATCACCCTCTTCAGCAAACTCATAGAAATAATACTGAAAATAAATAAGAGAGCAGTGTGTTAGTTTAAGTCAACTAAAAGTGTTTCATTTCTGTAATGTCCATGTATATAGGGAGTACATCCTGATCGGCAGTATCAGTACAACTACTCTGTGTTCTTTCCTAACTCTTACCTGATCTCAGGTAACAGGTCTCAGAATATAATATTTATTACCTGTAAATCATTAATTTTTGTTCTGACTGCTTTTTCTTAAGTTTGTTATTCTCAAAGAATTGTACTGATAGCTGCCTATTTTAGGCAACCCAGTTACTCTTGAAACCTTGTCCAGGTGCCTTGACATAGACCACTTTGAAAAATAACCCTGTAGGGGTACAACAAGAACTCCTTTTCTCATCGAACACATGAAGGCCTCCTTCACCCTTTTAGCCACCACTCATATTAGCTCTTAAGCCTGGTTCTCATATGCCACCGAGCACCCTGAGATGTAGCCTCCGGTACTACCTTGGATACTGTTCCCAGATGAAAACAGAAGTTGCCGTTAACAGAGGTCATCCCAGTCTTTACTGCTGACATACCTGCAAAGTTGACTTGGGTTCAACTTCACAGGCATTCCAGAGGTAAAGAAACACAATGTTTCTTGTTAATAACAGTGCATGTTCCCGTATGTCGCAGCAGTAATGCAGGCTCTATTCACGGCTATGTCGCAGGTACAACAGGGGCATATGAGAACCAGGATTAAAGCCTGTTGCAAGGACAGGTAAGAAGCTGAGAGAAGACAGAGGTACCTGGGAATAATCAAATAGTTGGCTAAGTGGAGTGTTGGCAGGAAGGTTTTGAATGGATCTTGATATATGACAATCAAAGTTTGGTGTTGGCTCAAGCAAGTCTGTACCAGCTGTTCTTTCTGTGACAGGTTTCACCTTGCCCTGCAAACATAAGGTGCAATAAAATTGTTACATTTAAAAACCTTGAAGAGCAGTTCTGCTGCAAAGCATACACTGTATGTGTATTAGGATATGTTCAAACATTGTCTTTACAATAATGATTTGCATGAATTTGTCATAGCATGAGGGCTGAGTAGTTTGAGAACAGTGATGTGACATTTCAGTAACATTGTGGATGTGTATACAGCCATGCATGTGAGAATTTGTATACATAAATTTAAATTTAGCACTAAGTGAATGAATGATGGAATAAAAAATTAATTGATTAATTAATAAACAACAGAAGTCTAGTGAAAGCTCAAAAGAACTGGACTTGGTAAGGAATTTCACTTAAACGTGTTTGTTAATATGGCAATGAAGTGGTTACACAAACCTTAATGACTTTGAAAACAATCAAGTATCCCAGAGCAGCAAGAGGTAGAGGTTTTCTGGAAATTACATCAGCATGACGACAAAGGTAAACACCTGGCAAAAAGGATAAACATTGGTGACTAAGCTGTGATGGCTTAAACCAGCAGAACTGTGTGCTCAAGGGCAAAAAAGTTCTCCTGAAGATGTTTTAGGGTTATAGCTCGGTATTTGTTATTCACTGTTTTGTTGTTGACCCACTGTTTATCTATCAATAAAACTGAAAGCCAGGGACGGGTTCTTGAAAGGCTGATTAGGGCTAATCCAGGATTAAATTTTGTTCCATTTGTGTAGCATTGCTTAGAGTAACATTTTGTGTTATCATTACTGTACCTTGGCGTAAAGGCTCTCCTGCATTTTGTACACTTGAGTTACATGTTCTTAGAAAAGAAATCCTTGCTTAAAATTTGGCTTAATCCTGAGTTATGCTTAACCATCTTTTGACGAACTGGGCCCAGGTAAACATTTTTGGCCCCCAGTTCTTGATAAGAGCCTTGATATTTACAAAAACAGATCCTAAAACCTGTTTTAGACAAGAGGAATAAGTAGCAAAATTGTTTAATTGTTCATGGGAAAATTCAAACAAGAAAGAGTTTAATATTAAGATTATTATTATCAAACATGAGAGAAGTACCCTCTTGGACATCAAAGATTTCAGGTTTAAATTCAGTTACATCATTGTTAGAATCGTCACCACGACATACAAATAAAAGTGTTGGTACTTAGTTGCTTACCCATTGAAGGGTCACCCAGACAAGATAAAGATGATGAACCGACTTCCAGTCCCAACTCGCAGATTCTCTTAGCCTGTTAAAGATGAAAGTGTTCACTACTATATGGTGTGAAGAAATAGGCTAAATTCTATCCATGCGAAAGTGCAGTTTTCACCTTCACCCTCAATTCCACCAATTCAGTCACTCATAACAGTAAAATGATAAAATACACCAATATAGTGATTATATTTTTTTAAACTTTTCATCACCTTCACTCACCTCCCTCAGGGTTCATACAAAAAAATGCAACCTCTCATGGCTCTACATTTGTTACATGATACCACCACAAAATGTCACGCCAGGGCAAATTACCCTGGTGTGAGTTCACCCCGGTTGTTGGGGTGAGAATTTCACTCTGGTACGAAATCTCGCAACAGTGTCATGTAAATGCAAACTGACCACATGTTTTGGGGTGAAATCAGTCTGCTGATAGACCTGATAGACTGGAATGGGTAGCGCATGCGCAATGTTTGCGATTTTGAATCACATATGTATTTCATCAAGTTGAAATGTACCTTCAAATATCGAGATATGAAATGACCCTGAGGGGGGGGGGGGGTACTCCCATACATTACCTATACGGGTATGTGCCGCCCAACGGGGTCGTGATTTTGAAGCTCCTGATTTAGAACGGGGTATCCATTTCAGAGGCGTTTTCTAGAACGGGGCATGAAAAATTGTGGATCACCGCTTTATCTTCTGCTTAAAATTGTTGTTGATTATGAAGAAGCATTTATTTGATGTATAAGTCGAACAAATAAAGAAATTTTCAATTTACAAACTTTCTAGAACGGAGTATAAAAAATTGGCCCATTTCTAGAACGGGGTATCAGTTTTAGGGCGAATTCTAGAATGGGGTATAAAAAGTTGGCCCATTTCTAGAATGGGGTATCAATTTTAAAGGAATTTGTTTTTAGAACGGGGTGCCAATTTGGAGTCCCAGGCGGCACATACCCACCCAAAAAATACCTAAGTACCCCCCGGGAAAATGACCCAGTCATTATGTAAACGCGATACAAAATGAAAAAGTCATCCCGGCATGAAACTCGCACTGGTACGAGTTTTCTCATGTAAAAACCCCCTACGACTCAAGTATAGAGGAAATTTGTCCACTATTGATATGATTTGGCAGCACAATCTGCATAATCAACAACTTTCCAATGAAATTGAAAGACAGTCCATATGCATGGATTGTTGCTCAATACAGTGAAACCTGTATTAAACGGACACCGTATTAAGCGGACACCCTCTATTAAGCAGACAGTAGCCGAAGTCCCCAAATTTATTTCCCTTATTTACTTTAAATGAAACCTTTAATAGCGGACACCTCTATTAAGCGAACACGGACACCTAAAAAGTACCTGAAATGGTCATTTCTATTGTTTCCAACCTGTATTAAACGGACACTTGTAATTAAATTCCACCACCCAACATGCCAGACAACGCAAATGCGAAAGACTGCCACCCACAAATTTTCATTTTTTACCTTAAAAAACGTGACTTGCCCAGGGGCCCCACTCACATATTATAATGACGGGGGGGGGGGGGGGGGGGGGGGGTCCGACAGAGGTTCATATTTTATACCCAAAAAAATCCCAACTTCAGAATTTGTCTACCCAAAAAAATCCCTACTTTTTTTAGCATACCCAAAAAAATCCCTCATTGTTTTTGCATCAGCCAATTTTATTATTTATCTTCTGGAAAGCTACAACATGCCAACTTCAACTTTGGTTTTGGTCAAAAACAAAACTATAAATTGCGCTTATGTTATTTTTGATTTAAGCTGATTAAAAATACAATACCCAAAAAAATCCCTGTGTTGTTTTCGCGACCCAAAAAAAATCCTTCGGACCCCCCCGTCATTAAAATATGTGAGTGGGGCCCCTGGGGTGACTTGACTAACTTATTTGATTAGTTTCACAGGACAGTTATGCTTTCTATTTTGTTTTGTTTGTATAGAGCTTGTTTCACTCATCTGATGTCTTCAAATTTGAGTTTCAATCTATGTTTGCAGTACTTTGATGAACTGGTCCACTTAAATAAAGAAATTAATGCAAATGTATATCGTCATAGTCTCTGGGAGTATTGTAAACGTTTTCACTGTTAATTTGAATGGCATTTGACACCTCATATGACGTTTTCTATTTAAACCTGTATTAGGCGGACGCCCTGTATAAGCGGACACTACAGGATTCCCCGAGGGTGTCCGATTAATACAGGTTTCACTGTATAATGGCAAACAAAAAAAGACAGCATATAAATGAGGCACCTGGTATACATGTAAGCTTAATTTCCAGAAACTAACTGACAACATTTGTATGATCACATTTACCTAACAGTTCATACAACTACTATTTTCAGTTCTATATAAAATACAAACTACTTACATACAAACATTTTCAGAATTAAAATATTGCAAATGCTACACTACACAGCCACCTGCTGTGATATGGACAACAGCATGGCAGATGGTTTCCAGATAAATTCACTTTCTTCAATATTTTTACTGATCCTGTAATTTGATCATTGCTGATTACTTCAAGATAAAATTTCGGTTTTATCCAAAACGCTTCCAAGCAAACTACGTGCAAAGCTGTATCCTGTTAAAAAAAATATCATGCCACCCTAAGATGAACAGATGGTTTTCCAGATAACGGCTTACTTGGCAGCGCCTTTGGTTAAGTTCTTAAAAAATAACATTATGCTTAAACTGAGCAGTAATTAAATTCATTCCTTAAAAAGTGCAGAAAAACAGGAAAGGAAACAAGGAATTTCTCTGGAAACCGAAGACACAAACATACGATATTTTAATAACGTATAGGCTGTGGTGCCTTCTTCAACCTCAACTCATCCCATGAAAAGTATTCTTTTCTAAAACTGGTCATCTTTCAATCTAAGCTTATCATTCTTAGATATCAAGCGGAATAAATATGCCGAAAATCACGAAATAACGCGTCTACTGCTGACAAAATTAAAATAATTTTTGTTCGTAAGCGCTTTAAAACTACCTGGAAATCATCAACATTTTAATATGCCCACTAGCAAAATAAAAATAACGGAGAAGTAAACTACCAAATCCAACTGAAAATGAATGAATTGGCTAAGTTATAAGTGCAGTTTATGTTTGCAGAACTACAAAGGTGTCGTCGGTAAAGTAACCTAAAGAACGTAACAAACCTCGTTGCGTTCAAGCGTGTACAGGAACGCAAATTTGTCTTCAAGTTCTCGTGCATTTCGCCATTCATTTCTCATTGATTGCTTCTTTTCTTGATACTGTAGGGATAGAACACGTAATAACAGACGTAAGTGATACATAAAGATCAAATAATACTGTTTTGTTTACAGAAAGTAAAAATTGGCTCAAACAATATTTATTTTTACCTCTGCGGACAATTTATCGTTATGTACGAGCTCAAGTTTTTCAAACTTGAACGTCGCTCCCAAAGCTGGATCTCTGTACGACTGCTCCACATTTCGAAGCAACTCTTTTCCATCTCTCGAGTTAAAATCTGAAACCTGGAGAAGTTCTGATTTGCAAAGAAAAGTATAAAATGGTATGAGCTTATTTGCACTGGTTAAACGTGAAAAATCAGACGAGTTTGGAAATGATCAAATCAGCAACAAATCTCAGTAGGCATTACCGTTTGTCTGTTTCTTTTTCCGGGGAATAACAAAGCTTGCCCCTTTCTTGGATAAAAAAGGTCTTATACGTGGCTTTCCTGTGTCATTTGGTCTGCTAGTTCCTTGCGTGTTCAATCGTACGGCGAGAGGAGTATCATCTTCAGAGAAATCTGAGCTCGACCCGTTTGGAGCCCGATCACTGTCTATTTGTCCTTTGTCGGATTTTGCCGCTTTTGGAGCTAACATTTTCCTCAATTAATTGTGAACGAGTTTTCTTTCCCTTGGATTTTCTCCTCATGACTTTGCCGCTATCACATAAAACGGCGTTCAAGCTAAGAATCACTGCATTTCACACCTCGACTGCGCCATCTTCGCTTCCTGACCACGAGTGACGGCTATGAAACAAGCGCGGGAATATGGTGATTATTTTTTGACAAAGCCCCCCTGGTGAGAATGTGGTAAAAAATGGACAAGGCATCCAAACGTCAACAAAAAAATTTAAATTTGCCACTTATGAATTCCGAAATTATTGTCTTGACATAGCCTTCGGTTTTTCGCCTGTTTTTATGCTGATAAAGCAAATTTTCTATCCGTGTTTCAGTTTCCTTTTCATGGACGAATACCTTTCCCCACTCCTCCCGATGGGGAAATAGACCCTGTAGTCGCTGAGAGTCCAGGCCTTGTTGATAATCAACTTTCGGCGCTGCGCGAAAAGCCGAACTGAAGCCATAGATGCTTTTTATTTGGAGAACAATTCAAGGTAATTAATGATCCAAGCTTCAAACAATTATTCTAAAATGTTTGGATTTCTGCAAACAAAGAGTTTTAAGGAACAGATTGGAAAGATTAGGGGAAATTGGCTTTGGCTCCGGTGTTGTCGAAGTCTGATCATAACAGATCGTAAGCTTAAATATGCATGCAAGCTGCAGAAAGCGATCGATAACAAAAGTCCCTCTCTTTGAAGCAAAATGTTCCCAGTATTTTTAGAATCTGTTTATGTGTTACATCTTCAAATACTTCCCAACAGTGCATGTAAGGAGTTTGATAGTTTCAAAGGTTTACAAAGGTAAATACCGGTAATCGATCAGTCAATGGGACTATTACGTAAGCCGGCAAAGCCGGTCTCAAACGTGCGGCTAGATTTTAGTCGGCAAACGCAAGGTTAATATTCCAGGATTAACAGAATTTTAATTGCAAAACACAATCAAAGGCAAAGACCCCGGCTTCACGTACACTCATTACATCCATTTCACATGACGTCACACCTGCAGGGCATTCATGTTGGTTTACTAACATAATCCCATGAGGATTTAACTCCTCCTGGGATTGAACTTCTTTCTCATACCTGTAATAATTTCCTTTTGTTCACTGAATTTGCAAAGCTACTGGCCATGCAGATGGAAATGACCACTGCTAAGGTACATTACCTAAAGGAGCCTTGAGGGATGAGCAGAGGGTTGGGGGCAGAGGGTATGAGCCTTAGGGGTGAGGAGAGGGCTGGCGGGGGGGGGCAGGGGTATGTGAAAGGGGTGGGTATATTGTTTAGGGGACTGCAATGTAGATTGCAGATTTAGTCACTTAGTGTGTCATGGCCACGCTTGGCTGTGCTAGTGGTTTAATCAATGATAATTACCCATTTTGCAGATGTCACACAGAATTGTAATTTTCATATTTTTCATTTATTCAAAAATTGACCATCATAGATCAATTTTCCATGCCTAATTTAGTAAAACTGCAAAGTTTCAAAAGGATTTGATGTAAAATAATGGGAAAATGATCTTCTGAACAGGTGAATTGTATAATACACCAGGCGTGGCATTTACAAACTTATTTGAAAAAAAGAGGTGTTAATTTGTAACAAGGAAGATTATAAGAAAAATGTGATCATTCCACATAATAATGATGGATGGTCAAGCTATGACTTTTTGTGCAGCTAGCCAATTCACTCATTGAAAACAAAGGTTACAGTCACAGGCAAGAACCCAATTGGGCTGAACTTAATCCATTCAGTTTCTAACAATAATTATGCTTTTTCTGTTGTAATTTACAGCTATTTTTTTGGTTCTTTCTTGCAGCTTTCAATGATGGACCCAAGTGAGATCCTGTTACAAACAATTAGCGAGAACAGTCATCCTCTGGCATGTATAAAAAATTTGCTTGCCTGCCCAGATATTTCTGTTAACTTTGCTCATCCACGGAACCATCAGACAGCTCTGCACATTGCAGCACAGCAAGGAAATGTGAATCTCATAAACCTGCTTTTGTCTTATGGTGCCCATGTGAATGGCGGAACAGTAGATCTTATGACACCATTACATGAAGCAAGCTTTGGTGGTCATCCACAAGCTGTTGAAACTCTTATCGCAGAAGGGGCTGAGGTATGCTTTTTCCATGTTATTACAAGTAAATAATCCTTACATTGAAGAATGTTACAGTGCAATAAAACGTACATATTACTCTACAATACAAGATCACCAATTACCAGAAGTACGCAGTGTCTTATTTACTGAAAATTGACTTTGTGTTTTATTACCATGTAGTTTCGTTCTAAACAATTGTTGCAGCTTTCTTCCGATAACATTGCCATCTAATAGATTACAACAAGTGGCCCTGGGCAAGCAAAATGAGAGAGCTGCTTGCCCAAATCAAGTTTTTTCAAGTCCTGCTTATATATTAAGAAATTGGAATACATTACATATAATCAATAACAAGGATAGCCTCCTTGTGAACAAAACTACATACAAGCATTAAAAAGGGTAGCCCCCTTATGAAAAAGGCCCTCTTAGTCAACTCGAGATTGACTTTATCAATAGATAACTTATCCTTAGACCCAGTGTAATAGTCATGAAACAAGAACGGAAGCCATATCTTGAGTGGATAAATCCACTGTCTTTAACACTATCCTAGAAGCTCGTCTCTGCAGGCGTTCCAATTCTTCTTCATTTTTCATTTACCACAGCCATGAAAAACAGCACAATAGTATTTCAAATTTGATAGTATCATTGATTGATACAATAATGATTCAATGCTTCAGTTGTTAATGATGATCTAAATAATTCTTGAGAACATCCCCGGTGTTTTAGCGTATTCTCTCTCTAGTCCTTTATCAACCACTCTGACAGCAGCAGAAGAGTGCTGCACCAGTTGAGTAGTTAATAAATTAAACTATAAAGTGATAACATGCCAATTAAGTGTATCTTTAGCTGATGAAGAATTTGTCCTTCTATCAAGCATTCTTCAGCCCTGACAGCAGTTCTGCACATCTACTGAAATCAAGGACTCTATCAATTATGTTAAAGAATGAATGGGTCAATTTTCTTTGCTTCCTTCTATGTAGCCCTAAAATTAATTCAATAAAAGACAAAGGATTAAATTCTGGTTTAACCTGAGGACAACATTTAATATTACCACTACAACATTAATCACTAGTACATTAAAGTTTGTAACAGCTAGTCTGCTGCTGATGTTATGCTTTTACATTGGTATACATGACAAATTTCTTTTTGTTTCTTCACAGGTAAATGCACGCAATATAGATGGCAGTACCCCCCTGTGTTTTGCTTGTTCCAAAGGGTGTATTCAGAGTACACATCTGTTGGTTAAAGCAGGAGCAGAAGTCAACCCTTCCCTGACAGTCACCTTCCCACCTTTGCATGAAGCAGCCTTGAATGGACATGTTCGTTGCATAGATCTTTTAGTGCGATTGGGTGCCAACTTAGAGAGATCTGAGAATCAGTTTGGAACTGCCCTGCATGTTGCTTGTCTTCGTGGTTATGCAGAATGTGCGAGATCATTGCTTCATGCTGGAGCTAATCCCAATGCAATCAAACGACACCAGTCTCCTTTGCACACAGCTGCACTATGTGGTTACGAGGAATGTGCAGCACTGCTTCTGGAGTATGGAGCAAATGTTTATCAGAGGAATTCACAAAGCAAGAGACCTTCTGATTTGGCTACAGATGTGGCATGCAAAAAAATCCTGCTATCAAAAGCCGGTGAGAAAGGAGGGGTGCTGAAACTATGCATTGTCAAATCCATACTCTCATCTTGCAATAGGCGAAGCTTTGTTTACATTTTTTTCCCTCATTAGCATGTGCCTTTTATTCTCTGGTCAAGCTATGAAAATAAACCCTTGGAATAATCAAAGGCCAGCATAACAATTTTAGATAGCTGTGAAAATTTGAGCGCGATATACCAAATAGTTTAGGAGAAATAACATTATCTTTGAAAAACATAAGACTTTACTAAAAAATAATTATGTATGGGCTCATTAACCTTTTTGCCACCCAACAATTTTGCAGTTTTTGATGGCTGCTATTTCCTTTGTTATATTGCTCGCAAAAAGCTGAAAATTGCACAAATTAATCAACTCTTCAACTCCTGAATTTAATTTGTGCATACAATGATGCCCTCTGTGGTTTAACTCATATGCTACTAAACAAAAGTGTAAACAGTGACGTTACGAAAGATTCGCCTATAGGTAGATGCAGAGGAAGTTAGTCGGAGTCAGGTGTTTTGGGTGGGGTCTTTCAGACAGGGAGGTAAAGAACCAATAGGAAATGAGAGAGTTGGAGGGAATGAATGATAAACTGTCTAGTAAGACACCTTTTTTTGGAAAAATGTTACCATGTTAAATATTTTTTCGCAAAATAAAATTATTAAACAGGGAGTCCTAAATGTTATTCATCTCAGGCCCACTTTTATCCTTTCTTTTGTTATGCTGAAAAACATGTTGATATTATTAGTAAAGGCTTATTTTTGCTTGATTTTTTTTTTCCAGAAACTCCAGCAAAACTTATTGAAACCTGCCGGCTTGTCATCAGACAACAGTTGTCACGAACTCCATCAGTCAAGATTCCACTGCTACCCCTTCCTGGCTGCCTCAAAGAATACCTCAACTACTATTACTGATCAGTAACAGGCGGTCACACCCTACATTCAGATGTAGCTTAAATAGAGGTTTAAGCTTCACATATATGACAAACAGCAAACAATATCAGATTCAAGTTGAGAATTTCTCAAAATAGAAAATGAGCAGATAAAGACAGCTCAAAAGAATTCTTATGGATAAAAAAATTGTTTGAAAGTAAACAACAAATAAATCTAGGAAACTTGGTCAGGTGGTAGAAATTCACGTTTGCTGTTTAACTAAAAAGTGATGCTTAGCGTACCCTGTTAGTATCATTAACTTGCATTGCTGACAACATTCCCTGGGAGGGGGCATTAACCCTTTAAGCCCCGATATCCACAAACAAATTCTCCAAACTGATCTCTATACATTTCCTTACGGAATGAGTTGGGAGAAATTGATAAAAGATCAGAGATTTTTCTCTTTATGATCATTTGATTAATTCTCATAGATGTTGCACTTGACAATTTATGGATATTGTTAGGAGAAAATTGATGTTGGTCACTATTGGGACTTAAAGGGTTAACAAAGTATTGTACCAGGAGGCTCTGCCTGGAGGTCCAACCTGTGTCCTTTTATATGCATGTACCAATTTTGACAGAAAGTATACCTTTCATTGACAAATGGTACCCCTTTCACTTGCCTAGCTTCAGAATGTTGCATCCCTTTAACTGCTTTAAATGCACTTTCTATTAATTATGAATAAATCACAAAACTAGAAAATTCTCTCAACTTTCTCACAGCCGTAAAATCCTTCTGCCAGCCATGCAGGTACCTGTAATTGAAGAAAATATCATAGATAATATCGTCAGCATTACCTAGTATTTCCATTTTTATATAGATTACTCTAGATCTTGGCATTTAGAAAGGAAAAAGAGTTCAGTTATAAGTGTATAAAAATTAAGTAGCAGGTTTTGTTAGCTTTGTTATCTTGTAAAGTTGTACATTCTCCTATAGATTACTTGATAGACCTTGGAGTTTAAGAAAGAAAAAGTAGTGGTATTCTTTTCTTTGTTTATAGTAGATATAAAGTAGCAGATTTTGTTAGCTATAAGACAATAGAAAACCCATAAGAAAAGTCTAGCATTCTTGATGATAGTGTATAGAAGTGTATATTCATATAAATCATTGATTTAACAGACAATTTGACCTGGTTATTAGCCTCCTTGAACATATAGCAAGCGATATTCTCGTCAGACAGAAAAAAATGTATATATCCCACTACTTTAATTTTAGTGATGAAAATTATTTTATCCAAGTGAGAAAATTCCTCTGTAGAGATATGCGTGTAAAATGCTTCGCCCATTTGAAACAAGCAGCACTTTTAGTGCTCCAATGCTGGAGAATGTCTTGAACTAAGGGCTAAAAAAACTCATGAGCTACAAAAATTTGGCTGTTTTTGAAAGCCTTTTGACAGTAATAAACAGCGCTGTTGCAGTTGTCCATGGCTTTTACACTTTAGTGTCATTGGTTCCCAGGTTTAGAAACAGGCCACTTGTACTATTTGGGTATGATGAAGTCCTCTGGACACTACTTAAGATAAATAATACATTCTTATTATTAGATCCCACAAAACAGTCTTTCTTAATTTACTGCTTGATAAACAAAGTCATTATAACAATATTTTTGTTGTATTTGCATTTTTCACTCTTAAATACAAACTGTAATCAGCTCTGTGTGTAAAATTCTTTTTTTTTTCAGTTACTCCGACTAGAGGATAGCTGGGTTAATACTTCCTCAAGGGTCCTTGTGCACTGCCCTTGTCCAGGAAGTGACTGTCTATAATGTCAAGATTGGGTGGGCTCTCACATTATAGGTTGCCCTCAGGAACTCTCCTGTAAAATATACGGGGATATACAGTCGAACCTCCCGTAAGCAACCACCCAAATTGCAAAGGCTTGGTGGTTGCTTACGGGAGGTGGTGGCTTCCAAGAGTCGGACTGCAAGGGCAAAATTTTTTAGTCACCTTAGAATGGACTGGTGTATTTATTCTAAAACAATAATGAAAGTTTACTTTCCCCTGCTAAATGTTAATGTTAGTTTTATTGACAAACTCACCAGCTATTCTATGTGACAGTTCAATTACGAAAGTGCACTTAATTAGGTAACACGCGTTATAAATTGTGGTTAAGAAATTGTACTCGTCCATGTGACTTTTTGCACAGAACTGTCCCTAAAACATCTGACGAACAAGAGCTTAACTTCTCAAACTGCAACCTGGAAATCTGAAGTCTTCTTCTCAAGGGCAATGGTTAATATGGAAGTTATAGATCGAACTAATACACACAGATATAGGTGTGTAGACAATAATGACAACCAAAGACTAAATTCCTTTTTGTACATTTTTACAATGTAATTCACTGTTTAGTAGAACCATGTGTCAGGTGGTCGCCTGCCAGAGGAATTAACACATGGAGGTTCAACTGTATAATAATTGTCATCTGGCTTTGGGGTGTTAATTGGAGATTCTAATGTCACTTTACAGAGTTCAATATTTTTACCCTCACCGATACAACTTGGGATTAGTGTGTAGAGATAAATATACAGAAAAAACCAAACCCTTTAAAAAAAAAAAACCGTTCATCTCAACATTTTTCTCCCAAACCACTAAAGCTCTTAGCTGGTTCCAGGAAGTGGATATCTGGTTTAGTATAGCTTTTTATGAAGGCAACACAAGTAAACCGTGAACCATGACCATATTAATCTTCTCACGAATATTTTTTGGTTTCTAATGATTTTCCTGCAAGCATTACCATCACTTTCATATAGCAATTCCCCTGGAAGCTGGTCACTTACTCAAGGGCGGAGCCTTAGTCCCCAGGGCTCTCCCCCCTTCTGGGCGGAGCCTTAGTCCCCAGGGCTCTCCCCCCTTCTGGGCGGAGCCTTAGTCCCCAGGGCTCTCCCCCCTTCTGGGCGGAGCCTTAGTCCCCAGGGCTCTCCCCCCTTCTGGGCGGAGCCTTAGTCCCCAGGGCTCTCCCCCCTTCTGGGCGGAGCCTTAGTCCCCAGGGCTCTCCCCCCTTCTGGGCGGAGCCTTAGTCCCCAGGGCTCTCCCCCCTTCTGGGCGGAGCCTTAGTCCCCAGGGCTCTCCCCCCTTCTGGGCGGAGCCTTAGTCCCCAGGGCTCTCCCCCCTTCTGGGCGGAGCCTTAGTCCCCAGGGCTCTCCCCCCTTCTGGGCGGAGCCTTAGTCCCCAGGGCTCTCCCCCCTTCTGGGCGGAGCCTTAGTCCCCAGGGCTCTCCCCCCTTCTGGGCGGAGCCTTAGTCCCCAGGGCTCTCCCCCCTTCTGGGCGGAGCCTTAGTCCCCAGGGCTCTCCCCCCTTCTGGGCGGAGCCTTAGTCCCCAGGGCTCTCCCCCCTTCTGGGCGGAGCCTTAGTCCCCAGGGCTCTCCCCCCTTCTGGGCGGAGCCTTAGTCCCCAGGGCTCTCCCCCCTTCTGGGCGGAGCCTTAGTCCCCAGGGCTCTCCCCCCTTCTGGGCGGAGCCTTAGTCCCCAGGGCTCTCCCCCCTTCTGGGCGGAGCCTTAGTCCCCAGGGCTCTCCCCCCTTCTGGGCGGAGCCTTAGTCCCCAGGGCTCTCCCCCCTTCTGGGCGGAGCCTTAGTCCCCAGGGCTCTCCCCCCTTCTGGGCGGAGCCTTAGTCCCCAGGGCTCTCCCCCCTTCTGGGCGGAGCCTTAGTCCCCAGGGCTCTCCCCCCTTCTGGGCGGAGCCTTAGTCCCCAGGGCTCTCCCCCCTTCTGGGCGGAGCCTTAGTCCCCAGGGCTCTCCCCCCTTCTGGGCGGAGCCTTAGTCCCCAGGGCTCTCCCCCCTTCTGGGCGGAGCCTTAGTCCCCAGGGCTCTCCCCCCTTCTGGGCGGAGCCTTAGTCCCCAGGGCTCTCCCCCCTTCTGGGCGGAGCCTTAGTCCCCAGGGCTCTCCCCCCTTCTGGGCGGAGCCTTAGTCCCCAGGGCTCTCCCCCCTTCTGGGCGGAGCCTTAGTCCCCAGGGCTCTCCCCCCTTCTGGGCGGAGCCTTAGTCCCCAGGGCTCTCCCCCCTTCTGGGCGGAGCCTTAGTCCCCAGGGCTCTCCCCCCTTCTGGGCGGAGCCTTAGTCCCCAGGGCTCTCCCCCCTTCTGGGCGGAGCCTTAGTCCCCAGGGCTCTCCCCCCTTCTGGGCGGAGCCTTAGTCCCCAGGGCTCTCCCCCCTTCTGGGCGGAGCCTTAGTCCCCAGGGCTCTCCCCCCTTCTGGGCGGAGCCTTAGTCCCCAGGGCTCTCCCCCCTTCTGGGCGGAGCCTTAGTCCCCAGGGCTCTCCCCCCTTCTGGGCGGAGCCTTAGTCCCCAGGGCTCTCCCCCCTTCTGGGCGGAGCCTTAGTCCCCAGGGCTCTCCCCCCTTCTGGGCGGAGCCTTAGTCCCCAGGGCTCTCCCCCCTTCTGGGCGGAGCCTTAGTCCCCAGGGCTCTCCCCCCTTCTGGGCGGAGCCTTAGTCCCCAGGGCTCTCCCCCCTTCTGGGCGGAGCCTTAGTCCCCAGGGCTCTCCCCCCTTCTGGGCGGAGCCTTAGTCCCCAGGGCTCTCCCCCCTTCTGGGCGGAGCCTTAGTCCCCAGGGCTCTCCCCCCTTCTGGGCGGAGCCTTAGTCCCCAGGGCTCTCCCCCCTTCTGGGCGGAGCCTTAGTCCCCAGGGCTCTCCCCCCTTCTGGGCGGAGCCTTAGTCCCCAGGGCTCTCCCCCCTTCTGGGCGGAGCCTTAGTCCCCAGGGCTCTCCCCCCTTCTGGGCGGAGCCTTAGTCCCCAGGGCTCTCCCCCCTTCTGGGCGGAGCCTTAGTCCCCAGGGCTCAAAGAAAAAACAAAATAAACTTACCTTGTAACTTACCTTTTTTTACCTACCTTGTGTCTTTTTTTTATCTTCTGTAAGCTTTTTAGTTGCTGAATTCGTTTTCTTGAATTTATGATGTTTGTCAAAAAGGTTTGCATTTATGTAATACACTCTTGTTGTAATTTTCACAATTTCTTTCTTGGTGGTTCGCGTTGATTAATTTAGCTATACGTAATGTTTAATTATTTTTGAAACTTTACATCTTTTACCAAATTCACCAGCGCAAACTTCTTTTAAATGGTAATAACTGCTGGCCAGAAATTCGGAAATAGGTTTGATGTATTAATAAATGCAAAGTAGTTGTAGTTGTTACGGTATATATACCAAACCAGCTAAAAACGTGTTGATATTGTTGATAAGAAAGTTGCAACGTGAACAGAAAAACAGGATAATAATCGATCTCCGAGGCGATTTGTAAAATAATTCCCGAGTGCCTGTGCTCTTTTCCGTAGTTTTAGATTTAACAGGTCATTATCGGGATCACTGAGGTAGAACAGCAGGTTACTATTTGTAACAACCTTCTGTTCCACCTCAGTGACCTGTTCTTTCATTTATCGAAAATAATGTCCTGTTCAAAACGATGGAAAAGTGTATTGCAAGTTCTGACTGACCGACTGTGTTATGCAAAAAAGGAACTTACCACAGGTTTGGTATATACTGAATAATCAATGACACAGACACACAAATGAGTATGGCTGCATATCCCTGTTCAGGACGGCGGCAGTTTATTTTATTGATATTTTGAAGGCTTTCTTGCAGTCAAATTGTGCTGCTCTTCATTGTAGTTAGGCGTTCCTGTTAAAAAACGGAAGGTGTTATTTGTCGTTGTAATATCTACCTGCCAGGTTTCCATCTAGGGTATTTGAGGGGTAGAAGCATCCTCCCCAAAATGCCCAGCTTCCCCCCAAAAAAATATCGGAGCTAAGTGTAACATTGTCAGAACGTGATCACGACTAAAAAATAAAATAAAATACCACTGTAACAATTTTAATGCACCAGATTGCATCTCAACGCATATTCATTTCAAAAAATTTCCGGGGGTGCATGCCCCCAGACCCCCTTAGGAAGCTCGTGGCCTTCGGCCACTCGGGACTCCCCAAAACGATAAATCCTAGATAGAACCCGGCCTGCATGTATGTAGCTCAGTCCCTAGTGTTATTGATACCTTTCTGCCGCCCCTGTAGCACCGTTAAAAGTATACTCCTCTAGTGCACGGCTGTTTACACCCAAGTTCTACACATGAGAAGTATCATTTGGAATTTTTGAACATAATATCAAATCAAGTTTTTTCACCCACTCATCTACTCGGAATAGATGACTCTCTGAAGTTCATTCCTATTAAGAACATTCTTGTGAATTATCTTAAAAATAAAAAGGTTATCTGTGACTAGACCAAAAGAAATGTATTGAAAATTGAGAAAAAAAAACGAGAAATAAATCTACGCAATCAAGACTTTGCGTAGTCGTTTAAGCAAGGACATAAGTATACTCGATGTACCATGGAAATTTCCAAACAAACCTACACTGAACGAGCACGTTATTAACCCGGGCTGGTGCATTTACATCCCATACGTACTACCCCCTTTGTATTCACTTGTTTACGTGGCATTGCCAGCAAAACACAATTTACCGTCAAATCTCACTGATATGGTATTATCAAACTTTTATTAGCACAAATGCCTCCTTAAAATGTAAAATAATGCATCGCTCCGAGTATATTTTCTGCCGCAGTCAGAGTAGAACTGGACAGCAGAACTGAAGAACTGAATTAAGCACCGTTAAACAACTGACGGCTGTTTCACCGTT
Organism: Porites cylindrica; assembly: GCA_964035525.1. NCBI lineage: Eukaryota > Metazoa > Cnidaria > Anthozoa > Scleractinia > Poritidae > Porites > Porites cylindrica. Next base: position 30,118,948 of record OZ037784.1, on the reverse strand, counting down.
CCGTTGATTAGATTGTTGCCAACAATTAATGCAAACGACGTATATATTAACTAGCCAAAAATAAAAGTTGAACTATGAACAAACCTGGCATTTTCGAAGAGGCAGGAGCGAATCTTGACTGACAAGGCCAGATACCGCTTGAGCTGAGTTTGATCTTCACTACGCCAAATTTCTGACTTTAAAAAGTTTGATCAACATGAAATAATGTGTGCCATTTATACGATCGCTCGATTAAAAATTCAATCCACTATGAGAAATGTTTTGTTTTTTAGCAGGTTCGCTCCAAAGCGTTTTCTCTCCACACTGCGAGAAAAGAACGCACCGGCCGATTATGGTTCAACAATGGGCAATCAACGCTAAAAAAGGACACATTCAACATGGAAAGTTTGCCGACTCGCTCAAATATTTGACGTAGTTTTGGCAAAAAAAGTGAATACGCATGGGACTTCGAGATGTTTTTAAAACTGGTCTAAATTGCAAAAAGTATAAGCGTTACCGTACCTTAGCAATGTAGTGAGAAAAGCACGCTTACGGTTCATCCATGAACAAGGACGCCATACTCTGCATACAATCAAATGAAAAGTTCGTCGACTCGCCGATATTTCAGAGAACAAACGAAAGAAAGAAAAAAAAACTAATAAAAACTTTCAAAACTTCTCAGTTATATATAACTAACAATCATATACTATAAAAGCGCAGAAAGTTTCTCAGACACGTGTAACGATCCGAAATTACCAATTTTTGATGTATACAGCAATCTTCAAAATTGTTCACTGCCGGAATAGGAACCATTTGCCACTACCGAAAAAGCAAAAAACAAAAACAAAAACCGACAAGACGTCCTTGAAATTTATCAATGACTTTTCCTCTCTTCGAGGATAGAAATACCAGAGAAAATGTCTTGGAGTGTTTCAGGCACTTCTTGAACATTTTAGCTGACAATTTATAACGAACACAAGCTGAAACTCGGTGCGTTTCACTTATAGCTTTATTTTCACTTGAATATCAAGTGTGCCTTGGCGTGTCACAGAAGGATATCTTACTTCCAGATCGACTTACGTTGTTACACCTTTACGTGGCTGTACCAACATGCACTGAGGTCAATTTCGTAACACTTCTATAAGTGTAAATAACAAGTATCGCTATTTTTTTCAGACTCTAAGACAATGGCTACACTTGTAAATTATACTTGCAAAAGTTTTCTTAAATAGACCCCTGGTTTCAGTCGGATGTTACTAAGGGCCTGTTTACAAGGAGGTGGGGGACCCCAGGTAGGTGAAGTAACCCGCTTAGGTGGGGTAAAAAATTAACTCTCCTTTACATGCAATCTTACAACTCCGCCAACCCGGGGTGTACTTTCTCATGATTATTGAATGGTCGCTAACTTAAAGCACGTAAACAAGAAATATGCTGGCAAACCACGCGTTTTGGCGATTAATGCTCTTCTAAACTCACTTGCTGCAACCTTCAGTGCTTTGGCTTTCTATTTTTTCCTTCAATAATGATGCAAACTACCGCCAAAGTGAATTTTGCGCGAATTGGATGTATCACGATTAGGACCCCGGCTAGGCGGGTTACAGCACCTTGAACGTTTACATGGCAAAATTTGACCCCGGCTGAAAGGGCTACCCGCCTTGGCGGGTCACCCCACCTATCATGTAAACGTGATCAAATCAAAATAAGAGATCATATGGACAGGAGGGTTACCTCACCTACCTGGGGTCCCCCAACTCCATGTAAACAGGCCCTTAAGCTCCGTGCAAACGCACACAACATCGTTGGATGACTGGATGTTACATTCTGCGTCCGTTTGCACAACCTGTTGCATGTTGTTGCATCCGTTTGCACGTAGCTTAAAGACGGAAACGGGGAACGGTATAACGAGCACCGGGAAAGGAAAAAAGAAAAATGGTAAAAAAAACTAACTTAAACCCTAGCCCTATCAATTACTTCATCTGCAATTCTGCTTTTTTGCCCAGTTTTCATTTGCTCCCATTTTTCATTTTCCCCTTCCTCGTGCCCGTTCCCCTGTGCCCGTTTTAGTAACATCCGCATACAGTCTGAGAACTAAGGCAATTATAGATATTTACATTGAACTAGCCTAAATATAAAATTTCCAGGTCATAGATAAATGATTTACATTGTACATAATTTTACAACCAGTATCTAAATTTTACATTAAGGAGCTTACTCCTAGATTTCTTTGCTCCAATAAATGAAATATATTACCTAAGAGATATATTTCCATCGCAAGAATTTTTCATTATCAGTCACGCCTCTAGTTAAACGCAGGATTGCAGAAATATAATTGTCCATAGACGTTTTGCTGACTTAAAGCCCTTTCGAAGTCCCTCGTCATGTAAAACAACTTCCGTGATTTTAGGTGAAGGCCCGTTTTCACAGGCCATATTTCGCCCCAATTTTGATGCGATCCTAGCGGGAGATCAACTGAAAAACCTGCCAAACGCGATTAACGGTAACCACTACACACTGGTAAAGGTTTATCAATTAATGTAGGCTACTGCACGAGCAAGGGCATCCTAGAATCTGCCTTACGACTGCCCAACTAAAAAATACATTTCAAAGTCTTAATTCGGTCAAGGTTAGCTATTGTTGTTCTTATTGTAAACATTTCCTAACTACAGTAAGGTTTTGGTAAAACGGGCAGCCAAAACGCGCAACTATTAACCTATCTCGGTCTCATAAAACTCAGGTCAACTAAAGCAGCGAGACCGGTCCGTTCATCAGAAACATTCCACATCTGTCCGAGGTGAGTAGAGGCTCTGATTGATCGTACCTGCAATGAGGGATATTCAACCCACTTTGCAACGGTTCTTCCTTCCCAATGTTGTTTCGTTGACCATTGATTTTTTAGCTCAGATTTTCCAATTCTGCGGCCAACATTGGAAGGAAAGAAGGAAAAAGGTCAACTATAGCACGTGTGCGAGAATGATATCATTGACCCGAGTCAGTTGTAACGTCTCGCGTTGTAGTATGCGCCAATTTGATAAACTTAACTCTTTAAGCTCCAAGAGTAATCTTAACATCATTTTTTTGAAATATACATAAAAGGATCACCTCAGGGAAACATTTTTATCCTTAACCCAATTCTCTCAACTCACTCTTCAGGAATGTACAGAGTTGAGTCTGAAGAAATTGAAAGTGGATAGTGGGGCTACAGAGATGTCTAAAGAGGCACAATCAATTTACAAACGGATTGGTTAGGCCAGCCAGTCTTGACAAATAATACTGAAGCAACTTGATGCGACCGAATCCATGACATCTACCATGATATGGTTTCTATCACGTAAATAAAAGACTTCCTCTTCTAAAGCATATTTACAGATACTTTATAACTATACAAATTGATACAAATTCCCATATTGGGTATTACCAACTACCCCCAACTCGCGTTGCAATAATGCGCATTCATAATTATTTTTGATTCTCCGGGGAAGCCATTTGATAATCTTCAGGTCACGAGAGCGAGTTCTATAGAACAGAGCACGTAATTTCCAGTTGTGGTAACAATGAAAGTTATTAAAACTGCATTTATGATATTTGACAGCCTGAGAAAACTGTCGACATTTCGCGAGGCCACAACTGTTTTCCCCGCGAAATGACGTCTGAGGAACGAGCGGAGAAATTCCATACCGATGACGTATCACTACCCAGATCTGGGTAAGGCTTCTGATTGGTCGTATTGCGAGGAAAATTCGCTTCAACCAATCACAAGCAATGCCCACGTCTGGGAAGTGTACGTCATCAGTATGGAATTAGCCTGTACAAAGACGTTGTTTTGTTTTTCTTATTGTTCTTTTCGACAACATCGGGGAGCTCGCGAGCGCGCGAGAACGAGTGCGGAGCGCGAGAAAGGAAAATAAAGAACTATCTTCTTCTCCCACCACTACCCGCTTGCGCTGACGGTCAATAAATCCCCTGCGGTTTATGTTTTATCACCCGCGCTCGACGGACTTTGAAGAGAAAATAGAAGGTCTATGAAAAGGCTAGTATGGAATTTCTGCAGTGGTCTGTTCTAGATATTTGACTCTCGTTAACAGTTTCGAGCTCTGCCCTGTCGTCCACATCCGAGCTAGTTAAATGGGACGTCATTAGATCCCAATAAAAAAACTCACATTGCCAAACAATCGCTCATTTGCTCAAATTCGTGGCTTTGCAGAACAGGCAGTTTGTTTCGACGGAAGATTGAGACTCCTAAAACCACGCGCCATGGATTACAAGCCCCTTTGATTCCCAAGAAAGCAATCGTTGAAACAAACACATAACCACTTTCGAGGTTCAGTGTGTTCGGCAGAGCTTGCGCAGTTGCCATGGTGGTCTGCCGAGGTGCAGCGTTACTTGGGATATGATTGCGTGACATCAGAGATAAGTCTTGTAGTTTTCTGGAGACGGTATTACGCTACGTATGGCGTTTAGCCATTGTTTTTTCTCCTCTTCATTCGGTGCTTGTAGTGTATGTGAGTGGCCTCCTTCAGCATCAACACTTGATACTCTAAATACGTGTCTAGCTGTTGGAATAAAAAGATAAAATAACAGGTATTCGCATAGATTTTTTGAATGCAAAATTCAAAACTTTTTCAGGTTTTTTTTCCAAAACATTGATTTCTTTTACCAGACTCAAGGTTATCAAATAAGTGATTGATATAAACCTCGACAAACGCAGAAGCCAAGCCTAAATTCCTATGATGCAGTGCAAACTTTAAGTAACCACAGTGAAATGCGGAGAGTTCTGAAGCTTCTCATTCTGCTATTGGATGGTCTGGCCACAGATTAAAATGAATAAGATTTGACTACCGGATAACGAAAAATTCATTTAGCAATTAATTAATTGTAGTAGTTTTGAAAATAAATAAATAGATAAAACTCCAGCCATTTTACCATTTTTTTCTGGAGGTTTCCTTTATTTTCTAGTTTTTTTTCCAGGTCAGGAAAGTTTAGTTTGGAAATTTCAAGACTTTTTCAAGAATTCAAGACTCACTATCACTATCGCGTCGTGTTACGACAAAAATAACACTTAAGGAAGTTAAGTACGATCGTCTGAGTGCGTGTAGTGGTCATGGTGAACCGCACTGCAGTAGCGACCACTGTTTGACTACTGTGTTTACACAACATACCTGTACCAAGTCTTGGGATGGCAGTTTTGAAAGAACCCCCCATTCTGACGTCACCATCCGGGAGATCTTCAACCAATAAATGCTCGACGGGGATTGGCTACAGATAATAAGGACGAGTGGATAATAAGGAATAAAATACTTTCAACTGTTTTCAAGGCACAACACGAAAAATACATCATCATTAGAGCCACGTGACCTGCAACTAACTGCGCTCATGCGCAATGTCGTCTAACGGTGTTTGGCTGCAAACAACATTCTGCTCATGCGTAAATGAAACCACGCTTTTCTCCTTCGTGCGATCACTCTTGCGTGAAAATTGCAGATCGCTTTGCAAATAATTAAAAAACAAACTCGGTGATCAAATGATAAAACAATTCTTGAACGGTAACGAAACAAAGATGTTTATTAGTGGCTGATTTTGACGGTGAAAGAAGCATGGTTAGTATATCGCATCGTTTTACAGCGAGATTTCCTTGCAGCGGGAAAATATCAAAGTAGCAGCAAAAAGTTTCAACAAACCTGTGTGAAGACTTGATAGCTTGCTCTACCCTGCCTTGTCGCCGGTCGGGTGAGAAGAAATACTGCTTCGGACAGAAACACTTGTAATTTCTATGGCAAAGAGGTGAAACGTGGCATCAAAATAGTAGCCAATAAGCAATTTCCGAGTTCCCCAGACCTGTTCATCAAAATGAGGTTAAGTGCTCAGCCTTTGATATGGAAATGATTTTCAATCTCATGCAAATAAAACTCATTTTCACAAGAAAGGTTAGGCTCTTGGCCTCATTATGAAAGTGAGGGTTTTTGGAACTCGGAAGTGGCCTATTAATTTGCTACTTTTTTCGAAAGAGGGGACTGACTGTTCGAGTGAAAATGAAATAAAAATACAAGGACTTCTTAAATTCAACTACAGTAAAATATCCATATAACGAAGTCATCGGTATAACGAAATTTCGTAAAATCCAACTAGTGGTCTATTATCAATGCTACGTTCTGATTGGTTGAGCTACTACTAGACAATATGTTATAGCCCAATAGCAGCGAAAAGCGCGGGCTTTTTGGCGGCAAAAAAGGATTAAAGTCTAGCTTTCACTAGCAAATTTTTTTTTTATTTTCGATATTTTTGACCAACTAGTTGGATTTTACTAAAACAATTATTCCACTAGCCCTCATGGCCTCCTGAGTTAATAGCCCATGAGGCCAGAACTCAGAGCCCATTCGGGCTCGAGGAATAATTGTTTAATGTTCTTTGCCCCAGTAATAGTAAAAAGGAGCATCGACATAGTGAAACCTCGTTATAGCGAACGTCTGTCTTGGTCCTTTGCAATATTGAGGTTCCACTGAAGTGAACAACAGCTAATTAATTGTTACACTGTCTACTTCAACTATTCAGGAAACGCATATCAATTCTTACCGTTCCATTTTTGTTTCTTAGTGTGCCGTTACATATAAGTTTCCTAGATCTGAACACTTCGGGACACATCTGTAGCAATTACAAACATAACAAAAGAATTAGGTTAACTCAAAGCTCGCCCACACCGCGGGTACACACCCAGTGTTATCTATTTGAGTTTTTTTAACCTTCTGGTCGAATACTTAGAGGGCAAATTTGAAGAAAATGTCCGACAAAACGCGGCCTAAAAGTGCATCACCCTTCATCTTTTCATTTTCCTTTTTTCCCGAAGCTACTTATGAAAACCTGATCTTTAATTTTTGCAAATTTCTATCGTTTGACCGTGGCTTTTCCCACCATCCCTCGCACCATTAACCCTTTAAGCCCTACGTGTGATCAGCATCAATTTTCTCCTTGTAATATCTTTGCTCCATAAAACATTATGGTCACAAGAATTAAGGGATTGATCACACAAGATGAATTCAATTGATACTCTAACAACTTCTCCCCAATACTTCTATAGGAGGTGTATAGAGACAACAATTGAGAATTTAAATTTTGATATCAGGGTTTAATGGGTTAATGATAGACAAGAAAGGCGACTTGGACCAGTCAGCCACAAGGCGTGGCAGGAGTGAAATAAGACCGGAAACGTTTACTCATCAGAGAGGACAAAGCACAAAACTCAAGAAAAATTTGCAATGTGAGTTTAAAATACCGACATGGTTACCAGTTGATACCATGGGAGCTTACCATTTGCTCAAACTACCTGGGTGGAAATCTTATGCACAAACATAAAGCCAATAAAATTTAAGTGTTGGGAGAACAACCCGTACAAAGTATATCCAAATCAGTTGAACAGACTGAAAAAAGTAGACAAATTGATTTGCCTCAAATCACAGCCCACATTAATTTACTTAGCCTGGCTCCCCATACGGAATATCGCGCGAACCATTTGATTTTCTAACCCGAATTTCCGGATTTCCCATATAAATGGTAAGTGCCCATGTTATCGTGATAAAAAGACGCCATATTAATTACCTGTCTGTCGTCCAAGAATACTATTTTACTGAGAACATCTTGGCACTGACAAGAAAAAGATTGAACGGATCAAAAGGAGTTCGCCGAAAAAAAGTCTTGCAAAACTAAACAACAATTTGATGAATGACAGACAGAAAAAAATGTCAAATATACCTTTGCTTCTCCTGTTTTTCGGTCAACTTCTTCGATAATACCTTGTAAGCGACGTATCTACATAGAATTATGGGACAGGAAAAAACGTTTAAGTTATGACAAGAAAAGAAACATCTGATTACTATCGTCACCACCATCAATAATTTTTGCCTTAATAGAGCTTGTTGCTGCCTGCGCCAGGATCACTCCTCCTTTTAACCTTAACTCAGAAATCGACTGTAAAATTCGATAATGCAACGTTTTTTAAATTCTGGAGATGAAAAACTTCTAAGATACTTGCAACAACACCCTACACTCATGGATGAAATAAAAGGAGAGTTCTGGAAGTTGGCCACACATATAACTTACCGCTTGCTCGAGTTTATTCCAGTCTGGGTGATCTTTAGGTGTCTAAATAAAATAAAATAAAAGAAGTCAATCAACAAACCAACATTCATAAACCTGACTTCCCTAAAAATTCCCGACAGTAAATATATCGTCAAGTCGTGATGTTTAGTTGAATTAAGTGAGGTTCTTTCATAAAATGTGTCTTACTTTAGAGCCGTCATTAAATTCCAACAAAATTTTGCAATTTGAGAGCTCAAGGCCAGCAACGCATTTTAAGAACAAACGTTCTTTATCGGCTCAGTCAAAACAACAATATATCTAGCGACTGCTACATGATTACTCGAGAAAAAGGAACGAAAAAAACATTTATTACCTAAACACTAATAACGTGAGAAGGTTATTACAGGAGTTGATCTCTATAAGAAATGCCTACAAGATGGTATTTTTTGGAAGGGGATGGTCTCCCTCGCAGTCGTTTTTGTCTGGTCACGCAATGAAAGGAGGAGGAGCGTTGCGTGACGAGACAAAAACAGTTTCAAGGGAGACTAGGGAGGAGAAGAGGGTGACGAGGGTCTGTAAACAGGCTGGTTATTAGGGAAAACGAAAGGGCTTAGGAGGAGGAAGAATTCTCTAGAAAAGCGACCGGAAATTCAGCCTCTTGATCATCTTATACTCACGTATTTCTGGATGCTTCGAAGCATTAACGGATATTTTACGAGGCGACTTCTTGGCGAATCTGCAAACAAAGATTAACTGTTCATTTTTAAATGTAATACTCTTTACTACTAGAAAAATCAATGATGACTATCTATTTGATCGTTTTCGGATTTTAGGGCCGGTTTAAAGACTCTTTAAAGAATGAAGTTACCTCTATCTTTTTCTCCGTAACAAGTCGGAATTCGGAATAACATAATTTCATGACTACAGTTCAGCAATAAAACCTGACTTTGACGAAAGGGTTGCCTTTGAAAGATTAGCGCAAAAGAAAATTGTATTTCGGCGCCAGTAAGACAACAATTAATACCGGGTCAAATACAGTCGATTTGTTCAAGTCTTTAATAAGAGTTTGATTTCAAAGCATTTGACCGGCAATTTCTGTAAGGGCCAGTTAACAGAGATTACGTAAAAATAAAATGGAGTGGTTCTAAATTGGGGCCAGTTCATTTACGAAATCCTATCAGTTACAAAATAAAACTGTCATCAGTTTTAAAGTTGCTTAAGCGTGTTTCAATTCTTAGTACGAAAACTGGCATGTAAAATTTCTACTTTGACAACTTGGTTACTAATAGGCTTACGTTTAAACAATAAAACGTCGGCGATGTTTGTGCAGCGATTGCTGGATAACCACTTTGTACACCGGAAATGATTTAAGAGTTCAGAAGTATCTTAGCAAATAGTGCTGACCTAAAAAGCTCCAAAGATCTAACTTCCGGCTAAAGGGAGAGTCACGGCATCTCTGTGAAGGGAAAGAAAGAGATTGTGGTCAAGAATAAAGCACGTACACGTGCAAGATAATTTCCGTTCCACGGGTGGACGGGATCGAAAGAAAAACGTGCGAGCTTCTCGCTCAGTCGTAATACAATACAACTGTTATTAGCTAGAAATATACCTAAATCTAACTAGACAGCAGTTAAAAAAAAACAAACCAAGCGACCCGATAAGTCTCATTTTCACTAATGCAAATGGATAGGAATTTCGCTGCCCTTCGCGCACGTAAATAGGTTCAGAGGAAATTCACCGACAATCTGCCATACATTATTGACACACACTTAAATTACAGATTTATCAGTGCAAAAATTGACCTTTAACAAGCCAAAGAGCGTCTAGAACGAGAAAAAAATCGAACTACAAAAAAAAAACACTCGGTACGGAACGCAACGTGGACAAAGACGTTTCTCCCCCGGGGGGAGGGGGTGGGGGCTACTCCCTTGTATGATAAGCCATATACGGTTTCTGGTGCCGTTGTTGAGTCAGAGAATTCTTTCATATACCGTATGGTAACCAGATAGTTTAGTTCAAAGAATATTTCACGTAAACTGTGGACCGCATGACTTGTTTAAAAACATGGTGAAATGAGTGAGTGATCGAGATGAAAATAAGTGGAACGACAGCAAAAATTACACACAATTCACAAAGCGACATCTGGAGTAAGTCTATCATTATCCGTAATAGCGCCTGTAAGCCAATAAAATTTCCGCTGGTTTTAAACATTTCCTCTTTGGACATGAATTTGCTATCTTTACTATAAGCAGCATTGAAAATCACGTAAATCAGTATGTTAGAATCACATTTAATGAAGCAAAAATAAAACGTCGAGTCGAATGTCAGGGGGACACTACAACATTTCAGGTTAAACGCTGATGCAAAGGTTGGTGTAAAGGGAGAAATTTGCGGTCGAGCAACCATCGAACGTGCCTGGCGCACAGAACATGGTCAACATTGGTTTCTAAGGTCTCCTTTGTCGGTAATATTACAAAAAAAAAACGAAACGGTATATACGAAGGTTAATTTTAAAAGCACTTAGCTCTGGTCGCCAGAAACGGAGTCCAACGCCGGCCTAGTTTATACATTTCAAATTTTTCCTGTTTGCTGGTGTCATTGACGCCCTCAAACGTGAGCCACAGATTCTGTTCTCTCTCAATCAGTTAGGTATTATTTTTAACCTAAAAATTCGTAGAAAACATCCTCTACTTATTTTGCATCTCCTGTCTTTCTGTCATTCCAGAAATCGAGGTTTCAGTAAACCTGCTCAGAATGGACGTTAGCACAGAACCTTACGAAGCCGCGGAAAGACTTACTTCCTTGATAAACTGGAAATTTGAATGAGTCTACAAGTACAAGCGATACCGCTCCAAGGAAGGTTCCAGAGTGGTGAAGGAGGGAGGGTCCCTCACTCTGACACGTACGATATTTTGAGCCATTTAAGATTAATTAACGACAAACAAGATTACCTTGAAATTATAAGGGAAAAGACACCAACAAGGTAAAGGAATGTTTAAGACGGAGGAAATTAACATGGAATTACTGTTCATAAACTTAAATCTTTTCAGGTGCAGCAATCGACATGCAGCTCTTTTAAAGGAACAAGGCGATCTATATCAAGATTTTCACTCATGTAAATATAGATGAAATGAGTCAGTACTACTTATTATTGTGTCTGATTCTTTCCCTAATAATTCACTTTGATATCATCAAATTGATCTTAAGTAACTGATGTACCAGCGAGATATAGAAATGGATTTAAAAAGCATCTTGTTGACCAAAAGCAGAAAACGCCCGCCTCTTTACACTGTCCCATAGAACGTGATTGTGTAACCAGTAAGGTTCCCTGAACAAACCAGGAAACAAATTGTCAAGACGCTTTCAACAAGACCAAACAATAACGAGGAAGACAACTTTTGCACTAATTGTGGTAATAAAATTATATGGCAAATTCCACACAAACTGATTTGAATTATATGAATAACGTGGACATATCTTTTGACTGCTTCATCTCCTTGAACGCTTGGGGTTCCCTGTGATCTTTTTAGCTTATAGCAAACTGAACCCCATACTCTTATGAGCACAACATATCAGCGAGACACAACAAAGTGTGACTCTCTGCCACTAGATATTACCTGTAAAAAATCTGCAACACTGCCCCCTTGTTGAAGTTTATCATCTAGAATTGTCTTTGCCTCAAATTGACTTGCACAGTATCTAGCATAGCATCTTAACCCTGGAAACTGAAATTGGCATTTATACGTTTTAAACATGTAACAAGGCTTCTGCGCCAATTTGACAGTCACTTATCCAAATCAGTCAGCCTTGCAGACAGTCACTGACCTAACCATTCAGTCCCAGGGGGTACTCCCTGTAATGACCTATAGGGGGGAGGTTCTGCACGAAAGCAGTATTTCTTTCAGGCCTCAGGTTATGAAAGGGTAGGGAAATCTGTCTTTCTGCTTGTATAAAAAAACTTAAAAGAGGTCTTTTCCTTTCCTCCCATTATTCTCTTACTGTGAGAGACCTCTGCGAACAAGGAAAGGCTAAAGAGTCAGTGTTTTTACTATTGGAATAAAAATGACTTAAAAAATATTTCTTTTACTACAAACATACCCAGTTTAACATAATATCTCCTATATTGTCTGTAGTACCATCACTTGATCTAGCGTTCTTAAGTTTTGTATAGAGATCTGAAAGAAAAGATGCCATTAATTTACACCAATTAAAACGTTAATGACCACAAAACACGTAAAGTCACAATGATTTAAACAGTACTCAAGATAATTAACACACTGGGGAGAATCAGTACACTACCTTGATGAAGAGCCAGTAAAACTTCTAAACAACCAAAAATCTTCATAAATTCATATTCATTCATTAACTTCAATTTGTACATGGGTGCATAATATACCTGTTGATGAACACAACCAATAATAATATATTATTTATTATTTATTAGAGGTGCAAAATAATCAACACTGCTAAATATTTAAATAGGGTTTGTTTTTTAGAAAATACACTGCCATGTATGGCATCATAATTATCATCGTCATCATCATCATGAGCTAGCAAGGCAACTGGGAGTGGGTCATCGAGATGATTTGTTATAAGCCATTAACCCTTTAAGCCCCAATATCCACATACAAATTCTCCAAACTGATCTCTATACATTTCCTTAAAGAGGTAGTTGAGAGAATTTGATAAAAGATCAAAGCACCTTCTCTTAAGTGATCATTTTATTACTTCTCATAACCTTATCTCTAGACAAGGTATGGATATCGTTGGGAGAAAATTGATATTGGTCACCATTGGGGCTTAAAGGGTTAAAAAATGATGACAATGAATATTCATTCTTTCAGTGTCACCCATGCAAAAGTTTCATCTACATCAGTGATGATCTTCTTTTATTTAATTCTTCACCCTGCAGTTCCTATGAATGATTTTCATAAATTCATCTTTCATAGTTATTAGAATTGCTTGCGTTTACAGATTGGAAAAGATAAGTATTTCTCAGTTTCCATTTATTCTCAATATATACATATATTATTTTACCTCTCTGATCATCTTCAGATCAGTGACAACATTTTCTTCTCCAGTACAAACTTCATAAATAGCCTAAAAATTAAGGACAAAGAAAATAAACAACAGGAAAACCTTCTCCGTGCTTTTGCGAACCACCCTGCATGCAGATACCCTTCATGCAGATACCCTTCAAACTTCCTAAAAAATGCTGGACAAGAAAAGGTCACTATCAACCTCATTAAGTGAGTAACAAAATGTAAAGAGTCCTTATTTTGCATTGGTAGCTCGAAATAGTCATCTCACTGACAAACCTGAGGCTGACAGTGCGCTCATTTTAATCCCCCCCTCCCTGCTTCTCCTGCAGCGCTCTTTTTTACGTGTATTTAAAGCTACCTAAAGCTACACCAAAAGGAAAGCAGTCAAATGAAGGATTTAAGGTCACAACTGGGAATCAAACTCAGAACACAAAAGGCCGCACACTCTAGTCTAACCAACTGAGAGCAATCGCACGGACACTAATTAAAGTTCTTGAACAACTTGTTTGTCTGTGTTTATAGAAGCTTTTGCATAATAATAATAATAATAATAATAGTCTTTATTCAATCAAAGGATAAAAATAGATATCCCAAGTTACAGTGAAAAAGTATTCAAAAATACACGATAAAATACAATAGTAATATAAGATAGAGTAATACTATACTAAATTATATTTAAAAATAAGTCTATTTACAAAAGTTTTCTTGTATCTCTCCGTTTTTATCTGAGGAAGGTGACACCTTCTCCTGCGCAAAATATACTAATTCTTTATCTTTGGGAATGACTGCACCTAGCATATGATTATTAATAGCTCTTTTGAAACAGGATTAATCTTGCTGTTCTAAAAGATTGTATAGTTTTTACTTTTTGTTTTAGTTGCCATTTTCCGTTCCTTTGTATAATAATAAAATTAGTGTTAACACTGTATCTAATAAATTAGTACATAATTTTAACAGGGTTCGTACAGATTTTTAGATCCGAAATTCAAGACTGTTTCCAGACTTTTCCCAAGACAATAATTTTCCAGACTCAAGGTCATCAAATAGGTGATCAGTGGAGACCTTGAGAAAATGCAGGAACAAAGCTTTTTTCATGATGAGCAAGACAAAAAAAATTCCCTATAAAGCACTTGTTGTAGCTTTCAAAAAAACTCGAGACTTTTTACCATTTTTCAAGACTTTATCTCAATTTTCCAGACTTTTTCCAGGTCTGGAAAATTGCTGAGCAAATTTCAAGACTTTTTCAAGAATTCAAGACTCTGTAGGAGCACTGTTTAGTTGTCCAGTGGTATCTTAACACTGGCATTGCAATAAAATGATTTCACTTTTATTCGCTTACTTGAAAGTATAAATGGGCGCAAGAAAGAATGGGGTGCACGAGAGAGACAGGCTCAGTCTCCCATCACATGTTTACATTATGCACCCTTTACTACCTCGCATATTACTTCCAAGCAGCCGCTATACAGGCTACTCACTTCTTGTCTCTTGATTTCAGTCTGTGACAGGTTCTTGTTGATCTCATTATTGGAAACACTATCACTCCATGACTAAAACAAAACAAAAAATTTGGTAAACAATGAGCTACAAAAAAAAAACAACCACAGCAACAACAAAGTAAGTCACATTCAACTCTACAAGTATAACAGGAAATGTTGCATGTAGATCATTCATAAATTTGGGGTTGAGAAGTGAATAGCTATCTACAAAAACTGACACAAAATTACTAATATTTGTAATATTTTTTCATTTGAATGATGTATTTGTAACTAAGTCCCTCCAGTACAATTTAAGAACTGAGAATAACATCCCGAATTTCAACACTGTTAGATATGGTCAACATTCAATCAGATATTTCGGACCATACCCATGGTCTAAACTTCGGAAAGAAATTAGAAATATCACATCTAGAATTACAACAACAAACATAGCGGAACTAGATATAATGCTGTCAGAATTGCTATTTATGCCACTGTTAATTTATTTTTAGTGCTTGTATTCCTATATATAGCGATACACTCTTATCATACAATTTTATAGGTCTAATTTACACCACTATATTTATAATCTTAAGCATTTTATTTCTGTGTTTGTGTTTGTGGTGTCCCCGATTAGTTTGTAAGCTAAGTATCCTGACACGTAAATAAAGTTTATTATTATTACATGTATTACTATCATTATTATTATTATTACTATTTGTGTAAAAGTAATGAACCAGTAAAATGAAAGTAAGTAAAAGGAAACAATTAATCATGTGGTGCAAACTGATATTTGAAGTAAAAGTGATTCTAAAGCATTCATCACTGCTCAAAATACTTTTAAGTCCATTTTTGCCATTCAGATTCTAAGTCTCTCTAAGATTGGAAACTCACAAAGAACAAAATTCATCTACAGAAATGTTTGAATTATGGAATAGACTAGTATTATAATAAATGTAGATGTTTTCTCCTATAAGACATCAACATCAATTCTTATCATTATTTACCATCATGAATTAAGGAAAATAAAAGCCAAGACTGAAATGTGATTCATGATCGACTACATGTAGGACAATACTGCAATAGAGATACTAAAGAAAGATGCATTTTGGGCCAGTTGAATGTCTACTGGGATGTGTCTTTGCCCATAATTGATTCATTTATACATTATGTTAAGAAGTAACCCTAAAATTTTTTTCAGAAATAGTCTGCGAGTAGGCTCTCTTGAGCAAGTTTGGGGAAAATCCTGCCACCAAAATTTTCCACTTTTTCTGACATGCTGAAGCTTTGCCTGATCTGAATAATGACAGTACAGTGATGTCTCTTATCTGAAGTTGGTAACCAAATCAAGTTGAATGACTGACTGCACATGGTAATTAAGTAAAATGTTGTCACATCTTAAGACACTGTTTAAATTCACTTCACAATTTTGTAAGAAATTTTGCACACTACTAGGATACAATGACTTAAAAGATTAGATACATTGAAGTGGTAACATAGATCAAAGTCCCTTTTGTAGTCACTGTAGAGTGAAAGTGTTTCCTTCTTTGAGAGCACAGCACCCCATAAGTAAGCTGCAAGAATTATGTCAAATAATCATGACATCCTAATTCCAAAATATGCAACATAAAAACTATTACAAAATTATCTTATTGTAGTTCTGTAGAAAAAATTGATCCACAAGCTAACAATGTTAACTTGCACTGATCAAAGCTTAGTCTGTGTAATGTTTTTGATAAGTCAGTATAAAATTTAACAAGTACTTCCTAATGAAAGAACACATTAATCATCTCTGATATGCTACAAAATTAAGTTAGGAAACAAAACACGGCTTCCACCCTGCATACCTTGCTTGGACGGTGCTTTGTTGGAGTCTGTGGTACTCTGTAACGCTTGGCAAAGTCACTGTCTTTAACGGTTAGACTTGACCTTAAGCTGACAGAACGCTGGAGAGCAAATTAAGTCCACATCAACCCAACATGCAAAAGCTTTAGCAATCAGAATGATAACCTAGTTGATGACTTAAAGAGGGACAAAGACCTTACAGTGGGGAAATTGTAATCTTTAAAACAGATGTTACATCCGAAGTTACAGGAGTCTTTTAGCACTCTAAACATAAGCAGACATGAAGAAACAAAACTTAGCAATGGTTTGGCATCACAAAATAATCAGTTACATTTGTTCCTCAGCTTAAAATAGAAAAATCAGCAGTGCAAGAGTTAAACAATGTCAATGTGATTGTTGATAGCAAACAACCCAAAATGATTAAAGCTGTTAATTTACATTAGGCCACATGACGTGTCCACGCTCCCTAGTGAGCTAGAACATTAAAAATGCAGAACAGTGTTACACATTAAAAAATAATAATAATAAGTTTCTTCATATGTTTTTACAGACCTGAACCAAAATTCCTTTCTTTGTGGGACCAGGAGAAGCCTGAGCTAACGACGTTATGTTAGACACAGCACAAATCTTCTTCGTTGATGGCTCCTGTAATCAACAAAGAGGGTGAATTTCATCAAAACATTGTTTTTTTCGTTTCCAATACAAGCAAATACAATACTTTTTAGATTAAATTAAAATATCAAGCAATAAACACCTGATGAATAACAGCCCTGGTTGGGGATGGAGCTGGCTCAAAAAAAGTTGCAGCAGTTGAGATGCTATGCCGGCGAAGCAGTGGCTTAAGCATGGTGTCAGAAGGCACACTTCAATACACTGTCTTTTGTGAAGTATGACAGCAGTCACCTCTTGGGACAAGTAAACAAAAAGCTATTCACATGCACAAAATTCCCTGACACATGACAGTGTGATTCCAGACCCCGGTTAGTGAAAAATCCTTTCAGTTCAAACTAAAATGCTTTTCTTCTTCCGATGTACAACATAACTGGATAGATTAGATCCAAAAGTGTTATGAATAGTTCTCCTTTCATGAAACTGATCTCATTAACCTGAGCAACTTGATCCCAAGAATTCAGCCCAAGCTCAGGTTTTAAGGTTAAATTTGGATCATCCTGCCTGATTTGTAAAATGATATGCTAACTCAGACAGGACACATGTTGAGCTACCCGTTTACTCCTCCTTCAATGAACACAAAGGCAATTACAAGGATAATAATTCCAATTAGATGATTTCAGTTCCACAGGAAACCACAGATAAGTGTTGCCACCAGTTATGTTGAGGACTGAGGGGCATTTTTTGAAGTCTTCAGGGTGGTTAATGAATTCAAAGTCATCAATCAAGTCGTTTGTAACAAGAAAATCAATTTCCTGAAGTTAATGATCAGATAAAGTTTATTATGCCCGTTGTCACTGCTATGAAAGATTGAAGAAAATCCCTGACTGATTGAAAATACTCATCATTATAATGAAGGTGGTCTTAGAAGACCTTGTTACTAAAAAAAGTGGTGACCCATTATCTGAGCCAGTCCTCCATATAATAATATAAGAGTTCTTTTATAAGATGTACATTGATTCACTTACACATTTTATGAACATAGCACAGTATGACATGGGTAAAGGTTGTCATGTGATGAGGATAAGCATTTAATTGATCTGAAAATGCATTTCAGATTTAGGCCAAAGTCATGAAATCAACGATAGTGTAACAAACGAATTATTTTTATGAACCATGAGCCTGCTCACATAAGATGCATTCCTTTAAAAAACAAAAAATCATGGGAGCTTTTTATAGTTCTTACATATTATACCAATGAGTGCTATCAATTTTCAAGATTCTTGATTAAGGGTAAGTAAAATAATGTAACCCAGGTACTTTGATAAATAAGTTTTGTTGTGATTTTATAAAAGCTCAACAGGGCCCTTGACAAAAATGCATTTTATAATGACTGTTAAACTGTCATGTGGTTTTACTCACTGCCCCTTTATGGGCAAGATTGTTCTTTCATTTTAAGAACTGTTAAATGATTTTTGTCAAAAAGCATGCCTCCAATAGTGATTTTATGGTAATTTTTAAAGTAAAGTGAAGGATAACTTAGCATTTGTTATTGCAGCATTTACTGCCCCTGTATTACTATTGCTTTTTGCTGTGTCATTGGAACTGATTTGTACAAATGATAAACGCAATTCTGGGACGAAACGTACCGGTCCTGAATTTTACTGTACCATTAACCCTTTAAGTCCTAATAGTGATCAAGATCAATTTTCTCCTAAAAATATCCATACATTGTCAACAGATAAGTTATGAGAATTAATAAACTGATCACCTAAGTAAAAATGCCTTGATCTTTTAACAAATTCTCTTAACTCATTCTTTAAGGAAATGAATAGAGATCAGTTTGGAGAATTTGTATGTAGATACTGGGGCTTAAAGGGTTAAACCAAACCGTCAACGACAGGTCTGCCCATGTAAATGGTAAACAACCCAAGTGTCCTGTAGTACACTGGCCATAAGGACCATTTTAAACTCTTGGTTGGGGGATCACGATTTTTCCATGGTCTGGGCAGCCTTCACCCTAGCCTTTTTTTTCCTTTCTGTGCTGTTGTGAGTTAACTTATCCAGGGACCTCTAGATTTTGTTCCAAGGTCAACCTTTCTACCAACTGTGTGTCTTTCCTCCAAGTCTGGCTTGCCCACAGCAAATGCCTCTTTTTCTAAAAGCCTCCAAGACAGATGCTTTTTGCCAGGGGCACATGCTTGTTGCTGCACGTTGAACCGCACTGGTCTGCGCAGTGACCGCCATGCATGACTATTTTCTGACTGCCTGCACGTGCAGGCCCCTTTTTACTTTCAATCAGGTCGTCTGCTCACCAGGTCGGCAGTTGTTAACCTTCGCCGGGATGGGGCTCGTCATGCCAGCCTACCTTTCAAGACCCTTAAAGGGCACAGCTTTGGTAATGGTGCTGCTTCTAGCGCAGCTGCCATGGGCTTGCCAAATTGGTTAATTAAGGTTTTAAGCAGATGGTCGTCAGACTGCTATCAACTTTATATATGTACACCTCGTAACGTGCTACTCTCCGCTGCGTTACAGATGGCCAGCGTGTCATCCTTCTAATTTATGGTTTGCGTGGGGGATACATGCTCAGCACATATCCGTGATGGTTTAAGTCTCGCAGCGACTTTCCCAAGCTTTGTTTTTAATGCAATATTTTATTGTGATGCTCTTGAATTGCAATTATTCCAGCAAGTGCCGGTGGTGTCAGCTCGTAGTGCTGATATAAAGATAAACAGCTTGAGCAATATAATTGCCTACACTTGTTCCATTACGTTGCACAATGCTGGCTGGTGATCTTAGCTCGTAGTGCCATGGAGAGTTAGGCTGTAAGATGTATGTTTTGGACTTAAAAACTAACTCTGGCACAGATCTTTAAAAATAATGCTGGGGAGATAAGTTAGGCTTAATGGTCACACTATAGAAGTCGTCTGCCGTGCCAATTGCAGAATGGTGCTCCCCCTTTACACCATATGTCTTCTTGTTGTGTTTTTACTTCACCTTATATTTTAAACGTAGCTAAGGAACTGTGACATAAACAACCAGTAAACTGTACTGGCTGTACTTACTACCAGCCACAGATCAGTACAGACTCGACTGACTAGTGACCGATACAGCCACCAATATGTCAACAAACAGTCGACCAGGATATCAGTCGATACATCCGCTGATAGTAACCCCCTATAGACATGATTCCAATTTACCAAGATATGACGGAGATCAAGATACAAAAGCCACGATACCAAACACAATACAATAGACTATTGTGCAGGACTGAATGGGGACCAAAAGGCATTCATGGTGAACACACCCTGAAAGCCAGTTGCTTAGCTAACTAGAGCTCTCTCTTAAAATGGCATTTACTACGATGAGAAAATTTAAGGCAACAAACCTTAACTTCCATAGCCTGTGAACTATCTTGTTGATCACTGCGTTTTCTTTTCCGAAACTGATTCTATATAGGAAACAAAAATGCTTATTTTAGCATAATCACCATCATTAACATCTAAATCAGCGGATGAGTGGGAAATGACATTCTGATCTTCCACTTTCCTTATCATCTGGCTAATATCTTTACATTTTATGAGTATTGTAATCCTCTTCATTCAATTTTTTCTTTATCTCTGCTTTTCATTTTCATTTTTTCATTCTCACTTTTTTATTGTCCTTTTGCTTTTTTTTAGCCTAACTATGATTGATACTATAATCTAATATATTATATATATTTAGCTCTGCTATTGATTTTTTGCATGTATAATATTATTTTGTTCATTTGTTTGTTGTAACAATTACGTAACTGAGGGAGCCTGTTCCTTGGTTTCCCTTGGGCTTCCTCACAATAAGTTTTTAAATATTTAGAACTTCTTGTTTTGCATATCTTTATGGAAAAACAATAAACTAAACTGAACTGAACTTGTATGAGAGGGATAATAACACAATGGTGTACAACTGAGAAGAGATAGAAAACTAATTACCTATGATCATAATAGTGTAAGAAAAGATTGAACCACAAAATGCAACGAATCTGATTGGCTGATTTGGATATACATATGTATTGCCACTTGCTCAATAGAGAGGAGAAGTCGTTACATCACATTGCCTTCAATATTTCAATATTTCATTTAATTTGTCAAGTGTTGGCAACATTGGGAAGATTTATGTTGTAAACATGCAACAACAGCTAAGAAACGTATAAAAAAGCATGACGCACATGCAAAGTTGTTGTTTTGCTAATATAAACCTACTGCTTTTTTGCTGTTCTCCTTGTAATCAACGTCATTGTTGTTTAAGCTCCCTCTTGTTGTGATCCTGAAATTTTGTTACCATGGTAATGTGAAGTCACACTTCTCCTTTTATTCTACCCTGTTTAGCTTAATATACATGTACTTGTGTTTCAGAAGTTGTACAATAATAGACAGTAATGTTCCCTTAGTTTGTACAGATTTTTGGATTTAAAATACAATCCTTTGTCACGTGGTTTAAATTTAATTAAGGCAAAGTTAACCTCGAACCAATGCTGGTCTGCCGTTTTCTCAATTACACTTGGGGTAGTCCTGATATGCCCTTAGCAGGGGCACATATCGTGACTTGTACACGCAGTTGTTTGCTTGCTTACCTTGATATCCTTGATGTCAAGGTTTTTAAGATTTAAATGGCTGCCACCTCTTATCTGCAAAACAATAGTGAAACAAAAAACTAAACAATTATTGTTGCTAAATTACTGCATTTAGATAATTAAGTAACTGTCAAAAAACACAACCACCCATATTGTCCTGCTTCTATATCCAAATAAATACACTGTGCCTCTTCAGGAGTGTCACTATGATTTCAAGTTGCTCAGCTGGATATACAGTACACTGTATGCAATTAGTAATACATGTAATTGAACAGCCACAACGTTTTTGGTGCTATTTTCCATTTGTTTCCCATGAAAGTTGTTGGATGTCACGCTCACAGTCATCAGAAGAAATGCCAGGCTCCTGGCCATTTGTGACATCCCTCCCTCTTATTAATTTGGTTAAATGTAATTTAACTAAGTTAACCACCACGAGCTTAGCGGTCAAGCGGTCCACAAGCTTAGCGGTCAAGAGGTTCATAAGCTTAGCGGTCAAGCGGTTCACAAGCTTAGCAGTCAAGCGGTTCACAAGCTTAGCAGTTAAGCGGTCCACAAGTTAAGTGGTCAAGCGGTCCACAAGCTTAGCGGTCGAGCGGCCCACTAGCTTAGCGGGCATCCAGCGGTCAATCCCATAAGTGCAGGCTCACATGGTTTGTGGTAGCTTTGTACACAGCTAGGATCTGCGACTTCTTTGTCGAGCGTTTGTGCAGTGGTCTGTGGAGCGGTTCATTTAGCGTCTTCCCCCCCCCCCCTCCCATCCCTATTTTTCTTCCTTCCACTGTTTCATCAGTGTGACAGGTGCCTGGAATGGGGGCTCATGGCTGGGTTGCGGGGATTTGCCAGCCATGGGGGCAGTTTTCTATCTAGGCACTGGCTGGCCACAGTGGAAGCCCCTGGGTATCCCAGGCACCCACCTTCCACTTAAGCGAGGCAGTTGGTTAACTATTGTTTTTCCTGTACATTCTGTCATTTATGGGCCAATCAAGCTTAGCTTGTACATCAAGGGCGTGGCAGGGCTTGAAAAAAAGTCCTGCCAGTCTTCTAGGACAGGTAGATTTTCTGGCAGAGCAAGTAACTAGGGAGGGAGGGAGATCCTAGCACCAGGAAGATCCTAGAAGGCAGATTATCCTAGTGCCATATGCTGTCTGTATTAGGTTTACATACAAAGGGTTGTACTTGCTAGGATCTGCCTAGTACTAGTAAGATCCTAGCACCAAGTAAACTAGTACTAGGGATAAACCAGACAAAAATGTCGGCAGGTAGTTCATTGGATAATCACAGCAATAAAGGCTGAACATTTTGTTTGGCATTACCACAAACTGATTATTGTGATAATTCTGCTAAAAGGATTTATTAACGCTGGGAAAGAGAGCAGAAGGGACAAAATTGCATTTTTGTTTTTGTCGCCCATCATTTTTAATTCCTTCTCGAACCTTTCCTACTTGGGCACCACACAGACCAAAATTTCCGAAAGTAAACCCAACGTTAAGTTGCTCTGCCTTCTAGGATCTTCCTCCCTCCATGTAAACAGTCCCTTAGTTTTCAAGCTCACCAGTGGGCAAGGGTTCAGGGAAGTCATCCTTCAACTAAATCATTAACTACATAAGACAAGCAAGTAGTTGTCACAGGTAAGCAAGCCATGAAAGCTACTTGCTCAAAGGACTTGCCGGAATTCAAGATGTTTACGAGTGCAGGGATGGAGGAACTGGAGCCCTTATAATGAATTATCCATTACTCTAGATGCCCAGAGCTCAAGCAGCGGCACTTAGTAAATAGAAGACATTTAAAAGAGCAGGGTGCAAAGAAAGTCAGTTTTACAACTTGCCATTCCAGCAAGCTGTAGTTAGCAAGTACTAGCCCAAAAGTTATTTTAACTAATCCGATTATAAACAGGGTTGATAACAGTTCTTTTGTGATTAGAATTCCTTAAAAAATTTCGCTTGCCAGGCAGGCAAGTTAAGAACAGAATTCATTAGCCTGATAGTAAAATCCACTAGCCCCGGGCTATCGTGACATGACTTTCTTTGCACGCTGAGGAGGGAGGCATTTTTTCTCATAACTGAACAAACTCCACATCACTAATATATGCTTTCAGTGAAACCTCTAACTATTGCATATACATGCACCTGGCAACTTGAAATCTTAGCAACAGAACTGGCTTTGGCATAAAATAACACCAGCTGTTTCAGACCCCATGGTAGATACTTATCACGAAAAGTGAAGGATTTGTGCAGGATGAACAAGTGTGATTACTTGTGTAAAACCTTTAAAAGTTCCTACCATAGAGGCTACAAGCAAATTCACATGTAGAGACACATCAAATAGCTTTGATGGTAATGTAGAACTGACTTTAAGGTTTCTTTGCCAAACCAAACACTGCAATACAGTTACAACTAAAGTTACATGTAGGCAAACACAGCTTTACTCATACCTTGAGAGACCGCAAAGATCTTTCCAGACTTGATTTTCTCCTGCCTGTTACACTTGAATCCAACTTCTGTTTTGTGCTTGAATTTAACGACTTTGACATTTGTGTCTGTTGGGAATAAATAACCAAGACAATGTACAATGTAAGGATGATTTCAAGCAGTACCTGTTGACCCCTGACACCTATTACTCTTGACTGACTAGAAAATTTTAGTTTTTTCATAAAAATCATTTCACAAGTTCAGAGCACTGGGATGCCTTCAATTCTTCCTAGAGCACAACCTTGCAATGTAAAAAACAAGAATAACATTTACGCCATAAGTTTTAGGGATCTTGTGTGATTTGTACACCCCTTAGTCGAGTATCAGTTGGCACTATCCGCTGATATGTTGACCACGTATCGGTCGACTCTCGATCACCATATCAAGTGACTGTTGGAGGACACTCAACCAATATGCCGGCCGGTGAATTGGCCAACATTTTGGTTGACATATTGACCAACATGTTGACCAATACACCAGCCGATACATGGCTAGTATACCGGTCAACACTTGGCTGATACGGGGAGTGTGAATTATCAGTGGACATCCGTGAAATATAGGTTGACTATCAGTGGCACATCCGTCCACTGTTGTATAATATAATTTGTGTTAATCAGAGGAGGGGAGCTGGCTTTCAGTTTTTAGTGCAAGATATCGTGGTTCGAGAGTTTGAAATTTTTTTTTCCATTCTGTTGTTCACCTCATCCAACATCAGCCTCGCTGCGTCTACTTGCCACATTTCTACCGTTGTTCTACACATGTTATAATGTTAGGTTGCCCTTGAACACCTCTCAAAGGCGATGCCATAGCAGTCCCTATTTTTTCCAAAAACACCTCCCACACACACTCTAAATAATGCTTTCACATTAGACTGGTAAAAGATGCCAAAGCCCCTTAAAAATTGCTTCATGGACAACATAACAAAAATTTGAGTAGACAAAAAATATACCATCGACTAGGTATCAGTGAAGGATTGACCGAATGTTAGTAGCCTATTGTTGGTTTTCACATGACGCCACTAAAATTCAAACTGAAAAACTATCGATCCTACCGAGATTTTACTTTCACAATGCATTAGAGCTAATTTTCATACAAATTTTCGCTTCAAAAGGCATCTTGGTTTTGAGATAAGAGTACGCTTGAATTTCTACGCTTTAACGTGAAGCGGCATTTACATGACGGCCAAGAGAGCTGTCATGTAGGTTAAAAAAATGACTTATTTCAGGACATTTTGCTATCTAAACAGTTCATGTATTAGAAAAAGTATTACTTTAATGTTTATGAGTTTCGTGAAGAATAAATTCATGCTTCTGTTGCAAAACTCAGTGACAGATGTTTCTGTTGGTTTCCGTCCGCCATGTTGGAGCTCACCCAGGTGAGCACCAGCATGGCGTCTCCATAAAAATCTCTATAAGTTTGGGTAAAACATTTCTTCGGATATCTCGTATACGACATAATCGTCTGACCTGAATCTAGGCAAGGGGCTTTGTATATGTACCTCCTTTCATTTTCCAGATTGTGGACTTTATCTATTGAACAGTTTTGATTTTTACTTTGATCTATTTTGAATGGTGTGACACTGAAAACCAGCAATCGATCGATATGTCATCCAACCCTCGGTCGACTATCGCTCTACATATCAGCCGACATATCAACAGAGAGTCGACCAATAGTGTCGACCGATACTCAACCGAGGGGTGCACAAATTACACAACGTCCAGTTTTAATACTATTATTACTGTTTATTTTTCAAAAATTACAAAATTAGTGTTGATAAGGTATTACACATGCACACACATTGAATATCATTGTCTGGAGATCTGTAGTCCTGAAATGGAATGGGACCATTGTGCAGAACTCATCATTAATTAGAGAAAACTTAGTTTAAAAAAACATAAATACAAAGTACATCATTTTACTGACTGTTCCAACTACTCAGTTTGGCCACACCTTGTGAAAGCCTTATTCGGGCACGATACTTAAGACTTTCTGACACATTCAAGAAAGACTAACTAGCGGAGCTGTTTCAAAACACCATGAGATGCTCAAAGAGATAACTTAGAGTGTACATGTATTTTAAATGGGATTTTGGATTATCAACATCTATTACTGGATTCCCTGATAAAACAAAAAATCCAGAGATAGATTTCAACAAACAGAAATCTTTCTATAACAATGGCTTTCAATTAACAGATCCAGACATGACATTAAATTTCGAAATATTTTTTGGTCGATTGAGAAAATCCAAGAAACTCCAGATCTTTTAACTGCATGCATCCTTAGAGAAAAATATACCACTTGCAGCAGAAGTTCCCAGAAAACTAAAAATTATTTAATTTTTTAATACTACCACCTTCTTTTCCACTCTCCTGCTCCTTTGAACAGCTATAGAGTAGCAAAATCACAAAGTGAAAGTTCTTCAAAAGACATGAACCCATAAAGAATCTCACAGATATATTTACAAGCTTGCTGAGCAAAATGTTCCACAACAATTTACCTGCAATCTGCGCTTGGATGTTGCTTTTGAGTCTTAAAAACTGGCAGTCTCTATTACATCTTGATAATTTCACTGATGATTCTTTCACACACCAAAGAACATGTTATTAGAGGAAGTAGTTGCTTGTGGTAACAAAGGAATTTGATATTGTGCTGACGAAGCTTCAATTTGTCAAGAGATACACTGTACAGCACAAAGCAGTATCTGTACAAATATCACTAAACAAAGCCCTGTGCAATCCAACAAGTCCATGAGTAACAGAGTATATGTAACACAATCGCAATACTTGACCTCAAAAATAACGCTTTGATGACAACATATTTTCATTCCAAATCAAATTCACTAATTAAAACCACCTAGCTCTGTTATAAACACCTTGACAAAATGAGTGTATTCTATTTTTTCTTCATTTTATTTATGAATAACAGTTGTAAATAGTGAAGTGCTAAAAAAAGCTGTTCTACACTATACATTGTTAAAATTTTCAACAACTTTTCAATTAGGAATGAATCATTACTTTCCGCTGAAAACAACATACATGAAAACATAAACAGCATTCTCATGGCTTTTTAAGACGCTCACCTTGTCAAGTTAGGAGGCAGTACTGTCTGATCTACATAAACTACTGCAGTTTTGTACATGCAAAGCAAAACTCCCTGTAGGAAAGCCTTTCTTTTCACTACAAAACTATTTTCAGTATTAAGATCAGGTTACTAAGTGCTGAGTGTATATTCTTGGCCCACAAATTAGTAAACCTTGCTGAAATATGCATGCTGTTTTGAAAAATAACAGCATTTCATGATAACAATGACAATGTAATTTAATTCATGACTGAACTGCCAGTTTCAGGAAATATCAGTGTAAAACGGTTACTGCCTGCACCAATAAAACGGTGGAATGCTAATAGATTGAAATAAGCAAATCAAACAACTTCAGTCTACCCCTATCCTCTATATAATGAAAACATTAGGGATTGATTTTAGTAGTTGTTGTTCATCAACAGGAAACTATCAACTCTTGTCTTTCAGGAAAACGAAAACTCTACTTTTTGCCTCAGCTTAATTAATGTGATATAGTTCTTCTTGCAGGACAACCTTGATTGAACCAGGAACATGGATAGCATTATGGATTCAAACAATTATCAGTATTTAAAGCTATTATGATAACTAGATACATGTAATTCAAAGTTGCCAGTTGTTATTATTTTTCTATACAGTAAGTTGTGTTATGGAAGTCACCATAACAAAAATAAGTAAAAATCCAAATTTGAACAAAACATACATGTAATTTTGAACCACGATGTTTATATATAGGGGTTAGTTTCTCAAGACAGCATCTTAAAAATTAACTTTGATGAACCCCTTCACATACTAATAAACTTTGTGTTACGTCAAAATGTATGTAGAAAGAGGAGTTTGATATAACATACCCTCACAGTTTCTCAGGCTCTTGGCACTTCATTATATCAGGTTTGTCTGTAGTTTTTCATTTAAGTAGTCTTGACTTGCCTAATATAATATTATGTCTCCTTCAAAATGTAGATTGTCCACTTTAAATGGAACTGTTACAAATTAAACAGTGGCGTTATCTCACTTATCGTTTAATTTTGGTAGGAACTTACTATGTAGACTTTTTTGGCCTTAGAAGACCTTATATGACACAGTGACAATATTAGAGCAATATATTTTAAATCTCTAGAAAAAGATTCTGGAAAGGAACTACACAACAAAGTTGCTCTCAAGTTACTAAAACTTCGATTCTTTTCAAATAATAATATTGCTCATTTTGTTGTTCATCCAATTTGCACTTTAGTATAATGTATGAAATAATACAATGTATTTTTGTGGCAGTTATTGTAATCTACACATATAAAATGTCAAATAGTATATCAGCTTATTGTTATTTTTTTCTGTCTTGCGATCAAAATATCTTATTTTGGTAACTAAGACAACACAACAACGACATGTATTTTAAAATCACCAGAAAAGGTGGATTTCTCGTGTTAAGGAAAAAGTGTTGAGAAATGCAAGTGACACAGACTCATCAAGCTAAAATTAACATAGATTTGAAAACAGTTCAATTCATGTCACGTACCCTAAAATGACTGAAATAATTTTTTAACAGAAAGTTCTCCCCTAGTTGAGAGATAAAATTTCTAGGGTATTTTGCCCTATACTTACCAAAACCTATCCTCCCAAACAATTTTACTTCCTCAATCAAACAAGTATAAATTATAAAGGAAGTCGAAAAACATTGAACGTACGTGTCGGAAAGAATTCTTGGAAGCCAGATCTAGATAGCGTTCATCATGGTTCATGGGTCGCGTAAAAAATAAAACCACCTCAACATGTGAAAACATAGCGAAAATTCCATATTTCAAAGAGGTCACTCAACTAGAGATTTATGAATCCCAGCTGAGGACATCTGGTTCTCTTCTGTGCGAGTCCAAATCACATATTAAAAATGAGCTGAACCTCTTTGTTGTGGTTTCTATTTCCTATGAATCTTTAATAACAATATCAAAACGAAATTATGCCAAAAGGCGTCAAAGCAAAAGAACTGAAAAAATGTGCATTATTCGATGACTTGTTCAACTCCCATTTCTCCGCCTTAACTCATTAAAAAGCTGTTCTGTCTTCAGGTCTCTACTGATAACAAGCGCTAGAAAATCATAAGCTGAAACTTGTAAACTGACAACTACAATTGCTAATCTGTGATATGTGACAAAATAAATCGAGCGAGGTAAGTCTTTAAAGCTCACACACCTACATCATTCTTGTCCTCTTGAGCTCATCGAGTTACACTAGACTTCATTCTTTAGTAAAGAACTTCCAACATATCACCACCCGGCTACATAAAAAAGGTTCTTCCTAGGCTTGGATTCTTATGGATCTCTACTGACACTCGTGGCTATTTTACATCGTCGGTGGAGCTTACACTAATCACACAATGAATTATACCTGCACTCGAAGTAGCCAATATCCGTCACTAAATTGCTTTGAATTAAGAAGTGTCACGGACAGTGTGATGTTTACAGCAAACCTAATTGTCGTCTTAAGGATTGTTCTGCCTCAATTACGAATAAGTCTTAACATTCACGAGAAGACAATACGCTCAAGACAAAAACGACACGGCTCAAGTGAAATGCGACTCGACGAGTGATTGCATCTCGAATTCCCGGCGAGCTCGGGTTAATTAATTGCTCAAAACATCGCTGTTTAATCGCACAGAAATCCATGACTTCTCAAATCGAGACTATATCGGTAAAAAGTAAGGAGAAATAAAGCGTTTCATACCTTCAAACATGCCTCGTCTTCGTTAATTCTGCTTTGTTTACCGATCTGCCCAGATCTGAGTTCCATGCAACAAAAGACGCAAGCACAAAGATAAACAACAGCGTGAAAATCTGCAAATACGGCAGTCCCTATTCAAACGCAAGGATACGTCATTCAACTGTATTTTACCCGGCTTACCTAGACATTCTCAAGAGACGCTGGCAGGATAATTTGAATATCAAAAGAAAGCTCAAAAAAGGAGCTTTTCTCTTTGAATTGATTCAGTTGACGACCTCGCGCCCTGCATTCGAATCAAAACCGAATGCCCGTCAAAATAGTCTACAGCCAATCATATGCGCGGATCCAGAGCTTTTGACCAATCGGAAATGAGAACGTCTCTTGCAGATGGCCTGCTTCATGTTCTAGTAGCAGCCATGTTGGATTGTCTTTCAGAAGATCACTGAGCACTTATACTGCCGGTCTTTTGAAGTTTTGACTTTTCGTTTTCACAAGGTTACTTTTCGACCCCCAAACTGACTAAACTGGTATTTATGTATTCACACATGGTTGCCCGCTATTTTTGTCACTTTAAAAAGCTGTACCAGCTCTACAAACGTTTTTCATTTCATTTTATTGGATTTTTATTTATTTATGGGTTCTCTGAAGTTATTATACTATATATATATATATATAAATAATTATTCATTTATCAAAAACGAATAAGAGCTAGAGAGGGAAGGGGAATTTGAAGGAATTCGAATTCCCGAAATATCAAACGCGCGCGAGGCCAAAAGGGGTTTCTCGCGCGCCGATTTCCTCCCTTTATTCACGCGGTGCGGGCTGGGTGAGCCTGGGTCAGTCCCCGGTACTAGATGCTCTCAGAGCGTTAATAGGTAGCAGGGGCGTAGCGGCCTGTGCGCGCGTGCGCACCTAAAAAAGTCGAGGGTTAAAAATAATAAAAAATAAGAGTTCAAAAGCGAATGGTAAAAAAAAGAAAGGATAGGATAGATATAAGATCATGATAATTATTTTAAGAGCACAGTTTGGTTAACAACGGACTGTCAGTTTGATTTTTCTTTTTACAATCGAAAGTCGGCTTCTAGAAAAGAGACGTGATTCATTGGTGGACCGAATCTTCCATGACAAATTTGGAGAAACGGCAGGAAAAGGGCAAATAGCAAGGCTGGATGGTATAAAGCGTAAACGCGTTGTTTTCATTTCGGCCTGTTCTCCCACTAGACAAAGTAGGGCACAATTACATGAACTTCGTCGGTCAAAAATACCGTGGCAAATAGCGGTAAAAGAATCACTCATTTGCAAATAAAAGTCTAAGATACCACCAGACTGTTGGTGTAGGCGCTAAGATTACACTAAAGGATTCATACCGAAATGTTTCGGAATCAGGATTCCGGATAATTACATTGAGGGTATTCGGATCATGTCGCAAGCGCTCATACTAAAAACATTCACATTCAGACTCCCAACAGTTTACACACATCGATAAAACTGGGTGGCTTTAGTAACGACAACGGCGCGATGGCAAGGAGAAAAACGTCAAAAAGCAAAAGGTTTCAAGTTAAACAATAAATTTTGCACGCTTTTTGGTACATTTCTGTGACGTCCCTGCACGCCGCGACGTGAAATTTCCTTATGCGACGTTTGAAGTTTGATGGCGAATTTTTCTTTTTCCGTTCAAACTTGGGTGCGGTCTCTAAGGGTGCAACTCCAGTGAAATACACCGATATTTGCCATTTTGAGCAAATTGGAATAAATGCAGAAAAGTTTCAAAACACAAGAATTCGTTTTTTAACAGTGACGCGTTTGCCATCCTCACCGTGGTTACTTTTAAAGCAAATTTGGAGCAAATTGGAATAAATGCGGAAAAGTTTCAAAACACGAGAATTCGTTTGAACAGTGACGTGTTTGCCAACCTCACCGTCGTTACTTTTAATGCACTTTATATTCCTAATGAACGTGTCACTTCCATTTTATCTTTACTGAAACTCTTATGATCGAAGGAGGAAAATTATGATGATTCGCTGGAAGAGTTGTTTATTCTACAAAACATTGTGGGTTTAAAAGTAATAAGATGCAAAGTATTTATTTCCGATTTCGGATTCAAAATCTCTGGAGACTTGACCAAACCCGGATTTATTATTATTATCAGTTTTTGGATTCAAGCATCTATGTTTGTAAACGTAGCCTTAAGTTATGAAAAGCGATTGACGTGCTTCAGTCAATGAACCCAAAAAGGCCACAAAAAATTTTACAATTTACTTAGTTACGTCATTTCACATACCGTAAAAACGCTTAGGCTTACAAACTTCACCTTTGGACATATTGGAGGGGGGCGGTGGGGGGCAGGGGCATTTGGAGAAATGTGCGTAACTCTGAAATATCCTGGCTACGCCCCTGACTAGCGCACAAAAGGTCAGCTTTTGAATCTCTTTGCGTCTGTAAATTTACTCTATCACTCAGTTGATAAAAAACCTCTGTGAAAAATCCTTTGTTTTCGTGTTAACATAGGCTAAATTCCACTTCTATCCGCAAATCCAAATATCATCATCCCATAGATCCGCCACTGGTTATTGAAAACTCCAGAGAATACCATAACCTACCATAATACTCTTTATTAGTCACTCCAAAATTTTGCATGAGCGTTGTCTTTAGTTTCTCTTGGGAGTTAAAATGGCCCAAGAGAAACTGGAAACAATGCTTATGCAAAATTTTGGAGTGACCAACAAAGAGTATTATGGTATGTTATGGTATTTTCTGGAGCGGTCAATTGTACTGATCCAGGTCTACAACTGTGACGGATCCGGCACCACTCGTTCCCAGATCTTTTCCACCAGAAAATGGTAACCAGACTGAGAATGAGGCTACACTGTATAACATTGTATAACAGATAAACATCGCTCGTCACGTTGTTTCCTTAGACAAGGAACTTAACTCCACTTTGCCTCTCTTCACCCAGGTGTATGGTACCGGCGACATACTGGTGGGGGGTAACCCTGCGATAAACTAGCATCCCGTCCAGGGAGGAGCAGCAGTACTCTTAGGTGCTTCATGCTAATGAAACCGGGATAAGCTCTGGCAGTTTGGGCCTTTGGCTCATGTGCGCCTTTACGTTTTTACCTGTCCAAACCAAGAGAGATGTCCAAACTGCGTCGACTCAGAGGGCTCCTGATCGACTGCATCTCAGCTGGGACACTCAGTGCAGGCAATTTGAATTTGACTGCATGACCGGTTATAGATAGAGGAGGGTGACCTAGGTTTCTTTGTGACCATAACACAGCGATCTTGGGATTAAAGGCCTATTATAAGACCAAGTTTATTTCAACTTTAAAAAGCTTCCCTTTAGGTTACGTAAAGAAAACCATACAGTCGCGCGAAAGCTGAACTGAGGTCAAACGAGCAAACGATTGGGGAGGGAGCGCAGGAAAGAAGACAGAAAGATAAACCGCGGTTTTTATCTCTACCCTCTTTCTCTCGCTCCCTCGATCCCCCATTCTCCTCGGTTCACTGTTTGCGCAGCTATATCTCCAACTTTACGAAACACATAACGAAAAACACACCGAAAAAAGGCCTGTTATGTAGGCTATTAAAAAGTGAAAATTTACAAACTGCCATACCGTAAATAGCAGGGCTAGTCTAGGCGGGTAGGAGCAAAAACCGTAATAAAAAGCCATCGTTGAAACTATTAAGAATTCATCTTTAATCCGAACCGAAAGAAGGTTACAACTAGAACTGAATAACATAAGCCACACGGCGAGAGAATTACGCTCGATTTCCGCCGTCTCCCGGATCTGGTCTTTGATCCTCCCCGAAGAGAGATGAATGGGAATGAATGAATGAATGAAGTGGGATGAGTGCGGGCTCATTTTCCCGAACAGCGGCTGGTAATCGAGCCTACGAGAGAATAAATCATGAGATTACGCAATCGAAGTGCACGTGTAATCCCCTAAAGAGTGTCATATGATCTTAATCAACGAATCACATTACATGATTATTATTTCTCCAACAGAAACACCTGCATTTATCTCTTGGCACCCAGATGGCTGCAATTTATGCCCATGATTAGGACAAGACTGAAAAATAAAGCAATGTATATATTAACACTAAATAGGTTTCTTGGGGCTATGTTCGAGCAACTCGCTCGGTACACGATGGGATTTACATCTTGGTCTCTATTCTTCTTGGACTTCTGCTAACAATCTTTACCTTTTTTACTCTTCTAACTCTTTCACTCAATCCAAGGTCTTCTAACTCTCCTCTCCAACTAGCTACAATCTTGGACAAAATAAATGAAAAACCTAGACCCCCCTCCCCCCCCCCCCCCCCCCCAAATCAAGGATGGGAAAATGGCGCGTTTTTGCCCTTCGCGCGGCTTCATCCTTGATTTGTGGGGGGGGATGGGGGTTTGCTGTTCCATTTTATTTTGTGCAAGATTGTAGTCAAATAGCCGCCGTTTTTATAATCAAACGGCCGGTCATGTTTGAATTAACCGACCGTAGGATTATAATCAAGGTGGACTCGGTCTGGGTAATGTTTTGATATAACAGAACCTACATGGTTGTGATGGCGGCAAGAGGGTACAAACCAATGAAAAACTAAAACTCTGGTTAAGAAACCCAAACAGGAACTTCAAGGAGACTAATGTACCACAAGGTCAGTTCTAACATCACAAACACGACCACCTATGAAAAACTTGCATCTGACAAAGGCTCATAAATTCAAGTACAAGTAAAAACAAGGATCAAAACGGGAAAACACTTTAGTGGACAAATCACTGAAGACTAACCTTGACTCACTTATTGAAACAAAAACGAAACTGAAAACACTGTTAAAAGATGAGACAAATACGTCTTAAAAATAACTTTCAAAATACTTCACAACATTTTTTCCCCTCAGAAAAAGCATCGTCCTCGATGCAAAAGGGCGTAATACATATAAATTATAAATAAGGGAGCGAACGCCATTAGTTAAGTACCAAGTTAAAATTAAAAAAGGTGTTAAATATCAAAACAAGAGTATCACTCAACACAATATTGATTAAAACAGTGTCAATAGCAGAGAATTCATACTTGGAATACAAGACTATCTTGCTTGTAAATCATAATCAGTCTTGTTATGAAACACAGCTCGATATGAACCGAACTTGTCTGAGGAAAACAGAGTGTACTTACCAGAGAGAAGTATCAACAGGCACAGTTCTACTTAACCGTAGCAAGGTTAGGGTCAATCTCGACCAAACAGAATAGCCAATGTAGGCGGACTGTTCTAAGTGTGTTTAGATTTCCAGTTGGAGATAAACAATCCAGTAACGCTCAGATCCATTTCAGGAGTACAAATGTGATTAAAAATCACTGACAAGCCATCAAAGAACAATTGAAGAATCTTTGACTGAGTAATTTTATATCCACCGGTCATATTTGAGTTAGCTGACCGTAGGATTAAAATCAAGGTGAACTCGGTGTGGGTAATGTTTTGATATAACAGAACCTACGTGGTTGTGATGGCGGCAAGAGGGTACAAACCACTGAAAAACTAAAACTCTGGTTAACAAACGCAAGCAGGAACTTCAAGGAGACTAATGTATATCAAGGTCAGTTCTAGCATCACAAACACGACTACGTATATCTAGCCGGATTTTTGATAACGTTATCGCCAAAAAGACCTTTTGCATCAAACGGTTTTTATCGGCCAAAAACTACCTCCAAAGTAGCTATTATAAAAACTAAGAGTGTAGCCATTGCTTTTTTTTCTTATCTTCCTTTCCTTTTCCTCGCTCTTTCTTTTTCTCCTTTCCTTTTCCTTCGTTACTATGACTGCAAATTTCGTAAGGTTGGTTTTCAAAAAATCGGCTAGATATAGGTATGAAATTTTCTTTCTTTTTAAACTCAGGCGCTGACTTTTCGTCTTTTTCAACTTCTTTTATACTGACTTCTTGAGGTAAATTTTCACTTGAACACTTCTCATAAATGACTTCACTTCTAAGAGAAAACATAGGTACATTTGGCGAATGAATATTTTCGTTTTCATTTGGCGATGACCCGGTGACTACACTATCAAATTTGGTCACGACCTGTGAAAGACAATAACTCCAAACAAAATATTTTCATTAGGGACATTTCGAGACTGGCTAATTTGAGAACACCCATGTTGACATGTGACGGAAACTTGAGGCTTAACTTGCATTTTAGACTCTGGTCATGAGATAACAGGCTCACAGAGATTAGATAAAACATGACTAAACTCTTGAACACTCTTTTCAGTAACGTCCTTGGCCGAATTTCTAGAGTTACTGAAAGCACATTTACCAGAACTAGATCCGACGGAAGAATGATTATTACTCGTAGAATTGCCAAGGGCCCCGATCAACGGCCGGGGCGCCAGCAAGTTTGACTGCTTGAGCGCCCATTCCCTGGTGAAAAGCATTCTGCATAATGTTCTCCGATACAGGAGTCTAAAGTTGGGTTTCGAACTTCTATAACTGCCCAATTTAGGCTTTTTACTGAAAACGCTGCCCCAATTACGGAGATTGAAATTTCCGATTAACACGACGATTTCCATCATTTTGGGAAGTTTTAGTCCACACATTAAATTCGTCCCTGACAGCTTGTTGCTTTTCCTTTTCTGATGGCTTAGACACTAATTTGTCAAAATTCTCGTTTTCTTGACCACTATTTGATCTACAGCTACAAGAATTTACTACTAACTCTTTCATTTTTGCAATGTTTAATGCAGACTCCAAATCAGGTGGTTGATGCAAAATAACATGGTCTTAAACCACGTACAAAACAATAGAGCCATTCACTTTTGGGCGACTTTATTTAATTATCCGAAACAATCTCCCCTAATTACTGACGACGCACTTCTAGCTTTTGTCTCAACTGCCATTGGTTAGCTCTTGAGAAATAAGTTTTTTCCGACAATACTTCAAAAGCCAAATTTTCTGAACCTGACAAAGTCTTAAACCATAAGCTTAAGTGTTTTTTTAAAGGGGAAGACTAAGCGCGAGCTTTCCCAACCATTTAATAACCGGCACGTTTATAATTGCCAAGAAATTCACGAACATCTTCTCTCTCATCGCCACAAAATAGTGGAAACTCAACAGCAGGCCTATGCATTACTTAAACTGAAAGAGACTCTGCCATTATTATTTTGTTTACATATGAAACTTATTCTTCATACGATTAAACTTAAAAAAGAGTTCTCAGTTGCTTGCAATGGCAAAGTTCCTAGCACTTACAGACTTCCAGGGGCTGATCTTGTACTCTTCGCTTGTTCTCACCACTAAACCATGCTCAGAAATATAAGAAAGTTTTCCACCAAACTAGACTCCGAACTCTCCACCAAAATAACGGGTTCTCCAGCAAGATATGTCGGGGTGTGTTCGAGCAACTCGCTCGGTACACGATGAGGTACCAGGAATCTGATTTACATCTTGGTCTTTATTCTTCTTTGACTTCTGCTAACAATCTTTATCTTTTTACTCTTCTAACTCTTTCCCTCAATCCTGTCGTAAATCGCGTGTTTACATATGTAATCAAACCTCATATCGCATATAGAATTTGATTGTTAAGTGACCGGAAAGAGATAGGCATCGAATCTGCCAAATCAAAGGTAACATAAAACGAATCGCTTTATCTTTCGTTGAAAAAATTATCAGGAGTTGTGTTGTAATAAAACCGGGGATGCTGTGAGTGATTTAGGACCGTTTAGCGCGAGTTTATCGGGACAACAGTGTGTTGCAAGCAAATATCCCATTCCCAACACAAAGTGGCACCTCCGACGGGACTGAACAGAGGGAAAACAAACAGATCTGACGCCGGGATTTTACAATGGAGAAACTTACCACGGATCTAGACACACAACTACAATTGCTCAACTTCACAAGGGATAAGAGTGAAGGAATCACCGCAAAGGGAAATGTGGAAGCTGTGGACCGCCAACTTCAGTCCTTGAGATCTATCGTAACGAAGGTGGAAGATTTTAAGCTTCAAATCGAGCAAGCGAAAATCGCGAACGGAGAGAAACTTGAAGACGTGTCAGAATGGAGCCTCACAGTTGAAGCCGCCCAAACATCTGCTGATGAGAACATCGCGTACTTGCGGAAATGGTTAACAGAATACAAGCAAAGAGAACGCCTTTCGGAAAATGAGGGTCAACAAGCCTTTCTGGAGCAGTCAAGAAAGGATCAGCTTGAGTTTGAACGAACGCAACTGGAGATGAGGCTGACATATGAGAAGAAGATCGAGGAGACAAAAGCAAACCATTCGAAGACCACGGAGCCGACCTCAAATCAAGCAGCGAAGACCGCCAAACTTCCTAAGCTCGTCATTACAAAGTTTAGAGGTGAACTAACGGATTGGCCACGGTTCTGGAGTCAATTTGAAACCGAGATTGACAAGGCAGAAATAGCTGGCGTGACAAAGTACTCATACCTAAAGGAACTCGTAGACCCGAAGATACGAGCGGAAATAGACGGCTTGCCCTTCTCAGTAGAGGGATACGAGCGTGCGAAGAACATCCTGGCAAGGAAGTATGGACAAACAAGCGAGGTCGTGAACGCGTACGTGGAAAACATCATGTCTTTGCCTACAATTGGAGGAACACAGCCAGCCAGAATCCATGATTTCTACGAGAAGCTTCTTTTCAATGTGCAATCATTGGAAACAATGGGAAAACTGCGAGAGGTGAATGGATACGTGCGGATGACTATTGACAAGCTGCCGGGGATAAGAGGGGATCTTGTGCGAACAGACGATTCTTGGCGAGAGTGGAATTTTCCAAGGTTAGTGGATGAGCTTCGAAAATGGACAGAAAGAAACCCGATCCAATCCAAGCAAAGCGATAAGCCCTGGCGTGTCGACAAACCCTGGCGTGACAAGAATTTCCAAGTCCAACAGCAGAGAGATGGCAAAAATCGGGGATGCGTTTATTGCGAAAGCCAAGATCACAGATCGGTCGACTGCAAAACGGTAGCCAGCCTCGACGATCGCAAAAGGATGCTTAGCAACAAACGCCTTTGTTTCAATTGCACCGGAGGCAAACACAGGGCTGAAGATTGCAAAAGCCGTTCCATGTGCCAGATTTGTAAGAGAAGGCATCACACGTCCATCTGCAACAGCGTCAGTAACCAGTTAATGACAGCGACTTCAACGCAAAGACCAACTGTGATCTATCCAGTCGTCGTAGTGGAAGTGATGGGAGTTAAGTGTCGTGCGTTACTAGACACCGGCGCCGGAAGTTCCTACGCTTCAGCAGCGTTACTTGATCACATAAAGATTCGCCCTCATCAACGAGAAGTACGACAGATCGAAATGATGATGGGAGTAGTCACTAAGCCGGTGGAAATCTTCAAAGTGCAAATAAGTTCACTGCAGAGCGATTTCATCCTTGAAACGGACGTGACTAAGGTGAATAAGGCACAGCTTTTATCCCTGGAAAACCCTCGCTACCAGCAAGTCCTGGAAAGGTACGACCACTTGAAGGGAGTCAAGATGGACGATATGGACCCAAAGGATTACCTTCCGGTGCACCTTATCTTGGGAGTGTGTGACTATACTAAGATCAAGACTGTAACAGCACCTCTTATTGGAGCCGCAAACGAGCCTATTGCCGAGAAAACTAAGTTCGGATGGACCATTATTTCACCGGGCAAAGAAGTGGATCTGTCTCCCATGTTCCTGACGCAGACATCAACGGTAGATTACGACAACTTGTGCAGACTGGACGTGCTTGGACTGGCGGATTGTGCAACTGGTGACCAAGACGAGGTGTATTCAGAGTTCAAAGAGCAACTAAGACGAGATGATGAGGGTTGGTACGAAACTAGCCTACCATGGAAAGGGAACCACGCACCTTTACCAACCAACGAAGCAGGAAGTCTTCGCAGATTAACAGGCCTCGTAAAGAAGCTGCGTGGCCAAGGAATGATAGAACGTTACGATCAAGTAATCCAAGACCAAATCAAGACCGGGATAGTCGAGAGAGTTAGCACACCCGCAACTGGGCAGCACGAATTCTACATTCCTCACAAGGCAGTGGTACGCGACACAGCAGAAACCACTAAGCTTCGAGTGGTCTATGACGCGTCAGCACGGGCCTACTCTGGTGCACCCTCGTTAAATGAGTGTCTGAATCCTGGACCACCTCTTCAAAACAAACTCTGGAGTGTCCTAGTTCGTTCTCGATTTCATCCAATAGCAGTCGCAGGAGACATTAAGCAAGCTTTCCTTCAAGTACGAATCAAGGAGCCAGACCGTGATGCGCTGCGATTTCATTGGTTAAAGGACCCAAGCAGTCAAACAGTGGAGACGTTGAGGTTTACAAGAGCCCTCTTCGGTCTCACATCATCGCCATTCCTCCTGGGAGGCGTGATCCAGCACCTGTTGGAGAGTTGCAGACAAGACCACCCGGACATTGTCAGCGAGATAGAACGCAGCTTATACGTCGACGACCTCATCAGTGGTGGCCCTACCTGTGAAAAGGCAAAGGAAATCAAATCAGCTTCTCAGGAAGTATTCGCCAAGGGCACCTTCGAGTTGCATAAATGGCATTCGAATGTGAGAGAGTTGGAATCGGCCGCCTCTGAACCAGCCGCTTCTGAACCAGTCTCGATTGAGGAAGAAACGTATGCAAAGGAGCAGTTAAACGTCCCCAGAAGAGAAGGAGCTACCCTGCTTGGTTTGCCATGGGACAAAGCAAACGATACCATCGGAGTAAGTTTTCCACAAGAAAAAGCTGATCCCAGCAAGCGGGGAATCTTAAGCAAAGTGGCACGGATCTATGACCCACTGGGATTGGCCTCTCCTATCTCATTAGGCGGTAAGCTCCTCTACCGTGACGTGTGTGATGCCAAGCTAAACTGGGATTCAAAGCTACCAGGCGATATGATGCAGAGTTGGATACGATGGGAGAAGCGACTTCCCGAGCAGCTTACAGTTCCGAGATCTTTAGCAGCCCATCAAGAGGACATTCAGTCAATAGAGTTGCACGCATTTGGTGATGCCAGTGGGAAGGGCGTGGCCGCGGCTGTGTATGCTGTAGTCAATCAAGAGTCGGGCTCAAATCAAGGGCTCGTGGCAGCGAGAGCGAGACTCTCCAAAAGGGGACTGACGATCCCTCGGCTAGAGTTGGTGTCCGGACATATGGCAGTGAATCTCTTGGTAAACGTGGCCTCCGCCCTGGACGGATTTCCCCTTACCGAAAAGTACTGCTGGCTCGATAGCACCGTTGCCCTGCACTGGATCAGATCCCCAGGCACATATAAGCAGTTTGTGAGTAACAGAGTCGAGAAAATACAAGCACATTCAGGCGTGACTTGGCGGCACGTAGGGACCTTGGAGAACCCTGCTGACCTTGGAAGCCGTGGTGGAGAAGTGAAAAACCATCCCTCTTGGAGCAACGGGCCGAAGTGGTTGAAGAACAAAGCGATCTGGCCTCCAGACATTTTGACTAAGGCATCAGAGGAATCAATGGCAGAAGTGAAAGCAACAAGAGATGTTTTTGCTGTGGCGATAGCAACTACAGATGAGCTAGACAACCTTCTTGAGAAGTTTACCTACTGGAGGACAATGAGAATCTGTGCGTGGATAATGCGGTTCGTTCACAACGCTCGTTCAGAGAAGATACAAAGACACGAAGGACCGCTGACAACTGAAGAAACTAACAAAGCGACAATCTTCTGGGTGAAAAGAGTCCAGACCAGAGCCACAGCAGACAAGCATTACGAAGAAGATCGGTTGCAACTGAATCTGCAACCTAACCAAGACGGCGTGTTAGAATGTCGAGGCCGAATACAAGGGCATTATCCGGTGTATTTGCCCGAGAGTCAGCGCTTCACAGAGAAGCTCGTAACACAAGTACACCTTGGGACGCTCCACGGGGGAGTCGTCAGTACCATGGCAAAGGTACGAGAGCTGTACTGGGTTCCGCGCCTTAGAAGATTGACAAAAGGAATCGTGAAGAGTTGCCACGGCTGTCGGCGGTTTCAAGCCCAAGCGTTCTCGTCCCCACCCCAAGGCGACCTGCCAAAGGATCGGACAGAAGGTTCTTCACCCTTTCAAGTTGTTGGAGTGGATTACGCGGGACCCATTAAGTATCGTATAAGCAAGAACAGAGAGGGCAAGGCGTACATCGTTCTGTACGCTTGCAGCCTGACCCGCGCCGTGTACCTCGAGCCGACCAAAACCTTGGAGACGGAAGAGTTTATCGGAACTCTCAAGCGTCTCATCGCCAGGAAAGGTCGCCCGGAGAAGATATACTCCGACAACGGGAAAACATTTGTGGGAGCAGCAAAATGGCTGAACAAGGTGATGAAGGATGAACGTCTACACGACTTCCTTGCCAAGATAAACGTGAAGTGGCAATTCAACTTGTCCAGAGCACCCTGGTGGGGTGGACAATTTGAGAGACTGGTGGGACTCGTGAAGCGAGTTTTCTACAAGACAGTGGGAAACGGAACGCTCACCTGGGACGAGCTACAAGACGTCCTGCTTGACGTCGAGGTGACACTCAACAACCGACCGTTGAGCTACCTAGAGGAAGACATTCAGCTACCCATCCTGACCCCGAGCACCTTCCTTTATGGTCAACCGAACATGCTTCCAGAGTTGGAACCTCATCACGTCCAGGAACACGACCTGCGGAAGAGAGCTAAATATTTGAGGAAGTGCAAGGATACACTATGGTCACGCTGGACAAGAGAGTACCTCCGCGGACTGAGAGAGAGACACCGGCTGAAGCACAAGGGAGACACGACCTATCCATCCAAGGGAGAAGTCGTCATCATCAAATCAGAAGAGAAGAATCGAGCACAGTGGAAGTTGGGAGTCGTAGAAGACCTAATCACCGGCCGTGATGGGGTGATTCGTGGGGCAAAGCTGAAAACTGGAAAGTCACGTCTGGAGCGCCCAATACAGCATCTGTACCCTCTAGAGCTGAGTTGTGACATGCCGATGCAGAACCCACCGGAGCCGCTGAATCCAATGGCGCCAATCTACAGGCCGCAAAGGGATGCCGCAGCAGCAGCCAGAGTTCGTATCCAGGATATGAACGAGGACGAACAATGAACTGAACAATGCATAAATTTAAGAACCCCAAGAACTATGAACATTACGAGTGAACTTTTATATTTTTGAGCATTTCATGCCAGATGGCACATTGATTTTAAAACTCTAATATTTGTTATGTTATGATGCTGCTTGGTCAACAGACTGCAGTTCGAGACTCTCAAATTCAACGACTGATTTTCTATCTGTTGATTAAGTTCTGGACATTTGCTCTCTCGAAGCAAATGGGGGGAGGGTGTCGTAAATCGCGTGTTTACATATGTAATCAAACCTCATATCGCATATAGAATTTGATTGTTAAGTGACCGGAAAGAGATAGGCATCGAATCTGCCAAATCAAAGGTAACATAAAACGAATCGCTTTATCTTTCGTTGAAAAAATTATCAGGAGTTGTGTTGTAATAAAACCGGGGATGCTGTGAGTGATTTAGGACCGTTTAGCGCGAGTTTATCGGGACAACAGTGTGTTGCAAGCAAATATCCCATTCCCAACAATCCAAGCTCTTCTAACTCTCCTCTCCAACTAGTCAAACAGCCCCGGAAACAGCCGCCGTTTTTATAACCAAATGGCCGGTCATATTTGAGTTAGCTGACCGTAGGATTAAAATCACGGTGAACTCGGTGTGGGTAATGTTTTGGTATGACAGAACCTACACAGTTCTGATCGGCCAGAGGGTACAAGTAACCAGTAAAAAACTAAAACTCTGGTTAAGAAACCCAAACAGGAACTTCAAGGAGACTAATGTACCAAGGTCAGCTCTAACATCACAAACACGACCACCTCTGAAAAACTAACATCGGACAACGGCAAGCGAAGAATATTCCTAAAATGGCAATAAGTAAATAACTTTCAAACTACTTCACAACAGTATGATGACATCTGCAAATGGTGAGCCAAAGTCAAAGGAGATGCGTGCTGTATTTAGTTGATCAATGAACCAGCGTCGTCAGTCAAACAAACATGAACCTTTAATGTCTCAAAAGCGTCTCAGTTTCTAATTACACTCTGATATTTGATGCTCTTCTGTAGCATATCCTGCATTTAATCTTATCTTTTGCCTTTAGTGGTCGTGGATGTTTGCCAAAACATTAAATGAATGGCAGATGGCATTTACGCACACTGAACTGAATGCAATCTAATTTGCTTTGGAACTACACGAGACGATTCGCAACGATCATCTTTAGCGCAACACAGCTTTGCAACATTGTTGCGACATTGTTTCGAACAGTCACAACATTGTTCCAACATTGCAACGCTGTGTCGCGCTAAAAATCGTCGTTGCGAAACGTCCCGTGCAACATCACCTTTAAGTAGCAAACAACCTTTATCCGCCGACCAAGTGCTCCTCAACTA
Organism: Porites cylindrica; assembly: GCA_964035525.1. Lineage (NCBI taxonomy): Eukaryota > Metazoa > Cnidaria > Anthozoa > Scleractinia > Poritidae > Porites > Porites cylindrica. Next base: position 30,074,646 of record OZ037784.1, on the reverse strand, counting down.
TGCGGCTTCGTTGCCCTCTCGCGCGGCGTTCTCTCGTTGTTCGCTTCGCCGTTATTTGAATTGAAAACTCTCATTGAAACGTACAGCTACCAAAATATGTACTCTTTCAGCTTTGTAATTGTTTCCTTGTAAACTTTTGCATAATGTAAGTTTTATTACGTAATTCAGGAGCCACGGCTACAATCGATTATGACTACTGTTTAACATGTAGTTTTGCTTAAACGAATAATAAATTTTCTACCTCTCTTGGATGTTGCCGATATGTTTCGATATGTCCGTCGAACGTGAGTTGTCGGTAACCTTGAAGTGTCAATTAGTAAGCGCTGTTAGTATTATAAAAACAGAAGTATGAATAGTAGTGAGTTAATCCCCACATATCCCATCCCGTTTCCCGCCCGAAGAAATCAATAATTCTTACGTCCTGCTTCGAACTAGACAAAATTTCCGCTTTCCGCCTACCTCAAACCACCCTGCACCGTATCATTTCATTCCGCATTCTGCCGGCAAAAAAAAAAGACCAACAAAGGCTCACTCCGCATCCCGCCAACCCTAACTTCTGCTAACTTAAAATCCGAGGAAACTGACGAAAATATCCCACAGGTAAAGCACTTCAACGTTCATATTAGTATTGACTAAATATCATGCCGATTTGTTTCGCGATGTGTCGCTATATTCTGTGAAATTCTCAGTCAACGCAATACAAGCTACAACCTGAGGGTTTGTCTGTGTAAATGGCAAACAACCATTGTATTTTTCTTTCTCGCAACGTTGTTGTGCCTTGGTTACGTTGGTTGTTTACCATTTACACGGGCAAACCGGTCGGTCCACGGTTTGGGCAAATGTTAGTCAAAATTTAGGGCCCAGTTGCTCGAAGCATGGTTAGCGTTAACCAGCGTTTAATACCTTGACAACGTATTGGTTTTGATACTGCTTAACCAATGGTTAAAGCTAACCATGCCTTGAGCAACTCAGCACAGGACTGGTAAATTTTATTCCGAAGTCGTGTTTACCACAAATAAAATCAGTACTGTTCCTTTTACCGAAAAACGGTCGCGATAGCCTGGAACTGGTATCAAAGATAGGTTTTATTAAATCCATGGAACAAAAATTTCCATTTGGAACATTTCGTCTGGAAAAACAGGACTACCTTTTCAGAAGTTCAGCTAAGTTCCGTTGCTCATGGATATTTTCCACTGTGACGACATATAAAGCTATGTGCAAATGGAAGCAACAACTCCCAACATTGTTGGGAGTTGTTGTGTCCGTACCGCGTACCGCGTTGTGCACATACCTTAGCGTTTGACCGGATTAAAACTTTGTTGGGTCCTTTTGCACGGGCCTTAAAGCTGTATCAGTAGTATTTCATTTACTTTTCGGCCAGATTTTCCTTAAACTTTTTGCAATTGGTAAACAACCGTTCATCCATGAGCCCATCCAAAAAACACAAGGTACCCAGGTGGTTCAAAAAATGGCGTTGATGCAAAGTTTGCTACTAAAAATAATCTACGTCCACAAAATGGGCGAGACCTACGACCCGAAACTGTAGCTGATTAAGAAATACGACCCCCCATATGCCATTTCGTGCCGACGCAACGCGGTTACTTGACTACGTGCCAACCGCCACAGAGCGTTGTTTCACTTTTTTCATGGTCTCTGAGTCACTGGCCACAAACGCGGTGAGTATTAAACCCTACCAAATGTTAACTTAAAGAAAGACAGGCCTAAATAATCTTGAAAACAATGAACTGTTTCTGTAACTTGTGTCTCCTGACTTTATTTATAACCGGTTTAGATCGAAAACGCCAAGGTTTAAGTTGACTTAACAGATCCTCGCGGTCAGGTATGGTGGCGCTTGTCATTAGAGACCTTACGTAACTAAGACGAAGACGCCAACTAGAACGTTTAAAAGACAACAGGAACCGGCTTTACTTGAAGATCCAAAGATGCGACGGCAACGAGAACGTCGTTTAAAAACTGAATCTGCGTTCTTTCAGTCTTTACCGCGAAAATTCCTACCCACTTAGCAAAAACGGCAAAGAGCTGTACAGTGTGAGATGCACGTGCAAAGTTGTTGTTTTGCTCATGTAACCTACAGTTTTCTTTTTTTTTTTTCTCACGTTCTCGTTGTGGTCGCGTCGTTGGATCTTAAAGTTCCTAATGTTCAGTGAGCAAACAACAGCTCCGTATGTGCATTGCGGAAATGAGCAAATTTTACGTTGACTTGAGAACGGGGACGACAAGGCGATAAACATTACTATGACCCTACTATCTATCTCTACAGTTCCAACGTACATTCCCTACTTTTAACCAACTGGGTGACTTGGTATAAGGGCCAAAAAGTGCGAAAGGAAGAAAAGTCTACTTTTTTCCATATTTTTTTTTCAACGGCGTCGCCGTTGTCGGATTGTATTAAGGTCCCTATTCTTGTGCCACGGTAGCTTGCGAAAACATTCGTTTCTCCTAACCGAGTGTTACTCAGCGGCAGGAGGTCAACCAACGAGCTTAAGGTAGCATGCCCAGCGGCGAAGAGCGAGGAGAAACAGACGTTTTCGCAGGCTGGTTTCACGGCCGTTCATTGTAAACGAGCTGAGTGTTGCCGGTTTTTTCTAAGCTGACTTCAGCAGGTTACTGAGATTGATTGAGTTATCAAATCAGCTCATGTTAGAACACAAAACCGCTACGCATCCGTAAACGCCTGTACCTACACCACCAAGAGTCCTTTATCCTTGCTCACTGAAGCGGCTTACACGCCCAACGTTTGAAGCTGCACCTTCTCAAGCTCTTCCACCCACACCAGTCACTCGATTTCTGAAATTAAACAGAAGAGGAAAATATTCGTTTCAGTTTTTACAAGAGGTTTGTTTCCACATGCCTTGACTCCCTGACCTCATCATATTGTTCACTTTACGACACAGAAAAACACGCTACAGAATTCTGGGACGACGATCAGCTTTTTTTAGTTCTGAAACATTACTAGACGTAAACAACAACTTAATCTACGCTGACAAAGCATTTCATATGCCGATGAGCACTACAGAAAGTAATCATAAATTGTTCCACGACCTCTCATCTTCCCTTATTAAACTCTAAGATGAGCAACTCAGCGGATTAATTTCAAGAAAAATGTCTTTAATATACACTTTTTTATTCTCAACAAATAGCCGATACTTAATTAGGAAGCTACATTTAAATTCATCCATGATTATTTCGTTATTAATGTTTATGGCTCAGAAGCGATGTTGTGCTTTCGCTGTTCCTAACTTCCTTCCCCTTTATAACGGTGCTCAGTTTGCGTGCCAATGATTGAGGGATTAATTCTACTGTAAAAGCATTCGTATTGATACATCAGCTAATCCTGTCCGAATTTAACACCACTGAATGCAGAAGAGACGCCAATCTTAACCCGTAGGTACTTGTGTTCAACCTCGGAATTTTATATTTGGAACAATCATCAGTGTTTTTTTCTGGACGTTTGATGTGTAATCTCATTCATGATATGCCATTCAGCACCCTTTTAAAAAGATATATTAAAATAGGATTTTGGATTTCAAATCATGATAGCACGAAGGTCAACGAAGTCAACTTCGAAACGCCGATTTGTTAGATAGATTTAGCCACTAACCACAATAAGAGGGAGATGGACGTGACAGCTTGCTAACAATGAATATTAGCTGAACTTTCCCAAACTTTGGTGGAACTGAGTAAATCTCTAAAATGACATCCCCCCCTTAAATAAAAACTCGACATTGGACCTTTGTAATATAAGAGAATACTAAGGGAGGGATAAAACGAAATGGCCCTTGCTTAACTAACTCATTCGATGATTCGCCAAAAATATTAAATACACATACGATTAAACTGTTCTTAAACAAAGGGACCATGGCAAAGCAGAGGCCCTCGGATAGAGCTTCGTGAAAATTTTAAATTTTCTTGTGTTCACCTGGTTAATTTCATTGTCTCAAAGTAAGATTTTCTTCTGGATACGACCTTGAAACACATTTTGACATCATTTCAATCAAGCCTTATTCATTATTCCCTCACTATGAATACCATTATAAATTTCTTTAATAAAAGAATTACGATAGGTTTGCAAACAGACCTTTATCTTTCTAATGTCATTTTGCGGTAAAAGGGGTTATACCGCCCAATGTATTTTGCCGTTAGAACTCTACAGTCAATTGTCTTGCCTTGGGGCTATAGGCAAGTTTACATATAGGAAGACGACGTTTTGGCTAGAATAATTTTCTAGACAATCCAACGTTAAAAAAAGGGTAGTTGATAATACTTTTGTTTATAATAGTTGCCCAGCTGTTTCATCAATATTGTGCGTGATCATTGGAGCTGAAGACCGCAAAGTTTTTATTCGAAATCGTGCGCCATGATTGGTTGACGCTGTATCGCGATCTGAAGAATGTGTCAATCACAGTCAGTCAATGAAGTACGGAAACGCGTCGCTTCTTGACAAATATACTTTTAAAGTTTTTACAGGTACATTGCATTTCTGTAAGGCTATGAAATAAGGCACCAGAGAATTTTTTCCTGGAAAGGCGACAAACGAGAAGCACTTCTATCCCCGACAGTGAGAAAGCTGTGTTGGACTTGCTGCCACTGACGAGGTGAAGTGAACAAAACGTCAACCTTCGCTGTGTGGTCATCTCAGTCAAGCAAAGAGTGAGTGACTTTGATTTGAATATGCCAGTTCCCGCTTAAATTTGTTAAGTTGTTATTATAGAAGGACAAGGCTTTCAGCTGGTAAAAACTAATTGTTAAAGTAAAACAACTTCAAAGTCTGGAATCGGCAAAAGTCAATTTTCGCAGCAAGAAGAA